>VBVR01000478.1:17420-49184 GCA_011638315.1 Tetramorium parvispinum | reverse complement strand
AAGAGACAGGATGAAACGGGAGAACTCGTGCCCGCTCGCGTCTCACGGATTCGCCACATTCGTGTGTCGTGGGTGGTCGTGGGGCCCGGGCCGAATAGAGTCCCGGGAAACGCGTTTTTGGACGCTGCGTCTCTTCAGGGAAGAATTCACGTGCGACCGCAGAAGATGGGGGAGTGAGATACCGCCCGGGATGAAATCAACGATCGCGCGCCAATCGCTCTCGGCGAACCCGCCCAGCAGTCGTCCTGGCTGCCATTAAGACGTCTACGATCTCACGTTGATGCGCTTACATGCGTCGTCACGACGAATCCAAGATCCAAGTATATAATAATTTTTTCGGAATAATAATTTCTGATAACATGTTCAATTAATCAACAGATAAAAAGTCAACAATTCCAAAATATACGTATTTAATAACGTAAGAATAATATGTCATTTAAATGCATAATTTTATCTGCATATCTTTGTTTCTAATTGAATTTTTAGAACATTAACATGGTAGAAAGAGTTATTATCTTGATTCGGCTCTTCAGATGTCTCTATCTATCTTGTCTACAACGTGACGCATGGGATACGCGGGGTGTTAACGAGAAACAGGTGACTACTTGAAAATATATGAGAGCTCCTTCATATGAAAAATAAGTAAACGACAGCCCGCTTCTTCAAAGTATCCGAATCGATGTCCTTCGCGCGGGCACATCGATTATTTCCCGAAACACACTCAGCCGCTATGCGCTCGCATACGAATCTCAATTTTGTTTCGACGGTAAGCAGGAAAGAGTTGTGAAAGATTCGAGATTTCAATCTCGGCGTCGCAGTGAGTTTACAGCTTCCAAGAGATCGCAACGGGAGATGCCTGGCCACCACTGAGAACAAGAAAATCAATCTTGTAATCCTTCGCTCGGTGTCATAACTGATCTACGGAAAAATCTGCTCGCGACGAAGAAGGTGTGATGTATCTTAGGTCATCCCAACTCTCTCGACTCTCGGCGCTCTCGGCTCTCTTGTCTCTCCCTTTTATGACTTTTAAAGCACAGTAGAAGGAATAATGCATCGTTCTGACATGCATGTATCTATATTCACGTACTATGCGCCTGTTCACCTTTGTATTATTAATTCGATTCGCATTTATTATACATGATTTGTAAATGCTGTATGTTTGATTGTAACGATAAATAAGTATTGATGTTTATGCAAGAACATTGATTCGTTACGATGGTCGGAAAAATGCAAAATATACATATAGATCATGATATTCGAATTGACCATGCATTGATTGTGTACGTTTCTCTTGTCGATTAAAGATATGTAATATGCGCAGATTCTAACAAATATATATTGATATACTATATATGTAGATGCTTTGTTTCAAAATGAAGTTCTTTGCAGATGCTAATTGCAAATTAAATTCAATCTTTCATTTCAGATTTGAGAAGAAAGATATAAATGCAAAAGCAAGGTGTTTCTAAAAATTCAAGATTTCCGTACATCTTTATTTTCCACAATTACCAACTTTATCATGAATCTCTTTTATATATCTTAATAAAAAATGCAAGCATTTAAAAATTTTTCAAAGATTGCATTTCAATCTGTTTTCTGCGTTAATCATTCGCAATAAATTGATCAGTCCCTAATAACGTGACGAAAATCACTGTCAAAGCATTACTTTCTGATCTTCAGTTCCGCGCGGTGAACGAACTGAGATCGAGGCAAAACTGCAGCATGAATCGACCAGGCGACTTTGTGAACGACGAGCCTCGAAGAACTTCACGCGGTTACCTTCATCGACATCGGCAGAAAACTACCAGGACGGCCACAATATTACGGCATAACTCCTCGACGCGGTGTAAACTCCAGCGGAGCCATTGTCTGTCGCCCGAGGCGTCCGTTCAAGCAAGAGCCAGCTTCATTGTCACGATCCCGTAACCCATGAATGGCCGGCTATCTCGTTTAACTTCAATTACCGTGCCTTCCCTTTCATTTCGCTGGTGGTAGTACCGGGGGGGAGACGGCCACGCATGAATGTCCTCCCTTTTCCCTTTTTCTTCTCGCGCCGTCACTGTGTAACCTACGCCTTTGTCGCGGAAAAACCATATCCCGGCCTCGTTAGCCTGTACATTAACCGAGGAGAACATAATGCAATGTGTGCTTAGCCAAGTAAATCCATCCGTCTGCGATTCTCACAGACGATTGCATACGACAGTCTCGAGACGCTCTGGGATTTGTTTGCAGGAAAACAGAGATACACTGTTGTCCTCGGCCGCAAGATTGTTGCACGGGACCGCCCGTGGTTTTGCAGCCGGTATGCGAACCGATTTATTTTTCTCTTCTAATATATTTATTTTACCCAAAATCGTCCGAAACGAGAATGAGAACGAGCGAGATCTAGCGATATTTTATTGCTACTATAGCTGTCAGCGGATAAGATTTGTGACTCAATCGCTGTAGAAATGAAGAAGAAAAAGATTCGTAAATATCTCGAGTGATTTTATAACCGAAAAGTGATTTTATACCCGAAACAATTGTGCACGTAGCAAATGAATCTTTTATAGTAACGCAAGGTAGTCAATGGCAATGCTTAGCAACAGTCGTGAGAAAATGCTCAATGGAAAACAATAGGGCCCTACTCCGAGGCAGTGAACATCCGGTACGAGATGAGTAGGAACCGCAGGGGTTCGATCTAAGGATCGGCAATTATCGGGGCGCTAATTACTTTCTAATCGTTCATCGATACAACAACGAAAACGAAGGCTGGATGTGACTTTGCCAAAAAACGATTGTTTACGCTTTATATCCTGCCCACTTTATCATCGTTTGATCAGCGCTCTTCGATATGAAGCAAACGCATCATCGAGAGGAGCCGCAAGAAATCCTGCATCTTTGGACCACCTGGTGAACTTCAGAGGAAAAAAAATGTTTTAATCAGATAAATCTAACGAAGAAATGTAAATGTCTCCTTCTAATTTTAATAAACTTTGAAAAAATGAGTTAAAAATATATAAACGACATATTTTTTTAAACGTTTAATTTAAACGTTTAGAAATACAATTCTTTAAATAGAAATCATCACTTTTTGTTAAAACAATTTTAACTGCAAATATTTATTATTGTCTAAACTTAATTTTTAATTAAAAGAAAGAGTTAAGGAAAAATTGAGTTATAATTAAAAGATTAGAAAATTTTAATTTAAAAAATTTCTTTTTCCTCTTTCTCTCCTTTCCGATAATTTTTATTAGATTTGTCACTATAAATACCAATTTTCTAGAATAGAATTCAACTCAGTCTCTGTGAGAAAGCTTCAGAGCCGGAAGTGACTACAAATATTTGCCGAACTAACTTTCGTTCACGATTGTATCTCGATGCCTGACTGGAGGCCGACTGTATTCGAATGACGCAACACATTGGCGCTAGTACAAACTTCGGAACAAGGCTGCATTCAGTGTGACACTAAACTTCCCACTATTAATTTAATCACGACAACGTGGTCGTTTCAAGGTAATCGCAACGAATTCGCAATCGAAAGAAATCTTCGTAATTATGTTCTTTAATCGTCCTCGTCGCGACGAACTAAAGATACCATCATGGTCATCATTCCCAATCACGGCTGCGAATTAGTCGCGACGCGATATCGTGGCATTAGGAGCCCCTCGACGGGCCCCGAGAGAAGGCAGCGGGAGGCAAAAAGGAGGCAAACATAGGGGAGGCGTTGCAGTTGTTGGTCGCATTATGGGAGGCAATATGCCGAAGAAGAGTTAATAAGCAACCGCCTAGGAGCCGGGACGGCCTAATGCTAGCCTAAATATACACGTTGCGACCGAGGTTGGTAGGCATCACCGGGTGCAGGGACCCCGCAAAAAGTCCACGTGGATTAAAAAAGCACGGAAGCCGGCTCCTCATGCGAATTAAGAAGATCTTTATATCCCGGCAACAACACGCGGCGATTCGCGACGGGCTTCTTTCTTTCTCCCTCTCCCTCTTCTCTCATTTTTTTTTATCTTTCTCTCTCTCTGGCCCCTTTCCCAGACTAGCGCGATCATCCTTCGTTTATCGCGCACGGACACGTGTCGAAACCACGAACGGATCATCCTGCATGTCGGCATCGTGCAGAAAGCGTAACGACTTGATTAAAGGATTCGGCGATGCTGCAGGCGCGCCGCTGACTATTTTCGTTAGTATACTAAAATTATTCATTAGCCGAACGTGCGAGCTGCTCTCATTTGCGGTTCGGTGCGTGTTGCTTGATCAGCCGACACGGTTGCCGCACGTTTACCACTCATTATAGCTTATCGTTTTATCGGTCTTATCTTCGAACGAGGCCGCTCTATACGCCTTTGGTATATGTTAATTCACAATTAGCACTTCGCTGTATATATTCTGCGGATATATATATATATATATAGCGAAATCAACGAAATCGAATGGAGAACTTTCAACTGAGTATTCTATATGACTTGTCCCTGTACGAATTTATACAGATTAATGGATTGGAAATTGAAATTGCCGTGAAGATACCGGTTCATTAACAAAACAAGCATTCCTATCGCTCGTGCAGCAATATAAGGAGAAACTGCAATGTCTAAAAAAAAAAAAAAGAAAAACTCAACGCGGCACGCAGTTGAATGAGAAGACAAACAGACAAGCTCGAGGACGTATCCGTTCTCGAATCGGATCCTTTCACGGTTACGATTCGTGCGTCGGTAATCCGAGCGCGAGAGAAGAACGGTGGCCCCCGACGTCGGGGAAGATGAGATCGAAGGATGGATCTCCCCGGTGGCTGCAAACGCGAGTATCGAGTTTTTCTAAGATCCTAGGAAAATATTATCGCAGTACCCCGAGCTGCGATTTTTTCCGAGCCGCCAGGAGGGGCGTTTTTATGACGAGAAGTCCTCGATCGTCGATCTTCGCCGCCGCACCGTTTCCATATCGCCGTCGTCGGTGCAACCGCAGTAGGGTCGACTAACTTCGCCTCGTTTGGCCACCATTCTTCCCCATTCAGCATTCGCGTTTTCTTCCGAGGACAATCCACGTTGTCCCGGGGTCTCACGCCTCGACATTGACCGTCGCCATACAGTCTGCCATTCTCTTTCTTCGACAGCGATTCTTTGTCACCTCCCCGGCGAGAGAGACGTGGCACACAAGAGGAAGGGAGCTAGTGGCTCCCGCCAGAAGAAATTGTAATGCGGAACGGGCGCGAAGAGGCGAGATGAGAGATGACCCGACCCGCGGAATTACCGACCGCTTGTGGTCCGGATTCAATAGAATGCGAGATCGGTATGCTATTTTCCTGGCCACTTTGCCGAAATCACGCCCTCCGCTCAACCGGCATAATGTCTCCGTGATTTTTGTCAAGAGGCCTTGAATCGTTCTCGAACAAACGGCGGACCCCCGTAAGAAATTATTGGAGAATCTGAGATGAACGTTAGAGACTGAGGACATCGTCCGCACGCGCTCATATCGATATATACCGAATCAGAAGGGGCAAAACAAAATAAAAATCCGAGGACAGGTTTTGGAGTTTCGATTAACTGAGCCTTAAATATAGTAGATAAAGACAGTTTCTCTATACTTTATAACTTTATGCAAATGTTATCGATAAATTTGTAGATGCAAATCTAAATAGAAATCATCTTCAATAAACCATATAATTTATATATGTACCATCTAAAAAAAGTTATTAATATATTAGCCGAAAATAACAAACTAAATAAAAAATGTGAATGTGTATAAAAATATCCGATTGTCAGACTAATACAAAACCAATATGAAATTCGAAAATAATTTTAACCAGTTAATAATACAATTTTACCTAACATAAGTTTTCTAAAGTGACGCAAATATAAGAGCGGTTCATTTCACGGAAAGAGCTTTATATGCAATATCAATAATTTTTCGAACATCTCGGTGGTCGGCTTTACGCAATGTAATTCAAAATTCTGCATTACGACTGGACAGTCATGTACGGCCCTCGTAGAAAGCACATGCTCGATTTTCGGCGGCCACAAGCTGAACCAATTCCGAGCGAATTTCGTCGGTGAAACCGGCACAGAGTTGCGGTCGATCTGTGTGGTATCGGAGCAACAGCAACAGCGGACCCACGACGAGCCGAGCGGAGCGGATCTAACGAGGACCCGAAAGAGAGGCTCCGACAATTACCAGTACCTCAGACGAGCGGCAACGAGCAGGTCCGCGTGCTACTCCTCCCTTTGCACTCCGGCCGAGTATAAACCGGACAGGTTTCGACGGTGCAATTATTAATGTGAGAAAGAGAAAGCTGAAGAAGAAGATAGAACAAGATGAAAAGAGAAAAAAGGAAACGAGAGAAAAAAAACGATGAAAAATGAAAGAAGAGAAAAAAGTACAATAGAAAAATAAAGAGAAAGAGAGAGAGAGAGAGAGAGAGAGAGAGAGAGAAGAAAGAGAATGAGATGAAAGGGAAAAATTAATTATACTAAATAAATTGATGATATGTTACAAAATCCTAAGTATGAAAATATTTTTTGTAAAGCACTTTTGTTTTCGAAAAAACTTGTGTATATATCGTTCGTGATTCTTTCTCACATTGAAAAATTATATTGAAAGAAAAGAGATAAAACTATTCATCCAATGAATGGGAATTATACGATGACAAGAGAAAAAAGTTGCTTATTGAAAACTGCCATTATTCCTACGCTTCATCTCCGTCCAATGACCCAGGTACGCAATTTGGATCAACGTGAATTAAAACCGAAGCGCGGCTCGTGCTCGCAGACCCGGTCGGTCCGCGAGCACGCGCGTGTCCGATGGCACGCACACGTGCTCACGGGCCTCTCGACGTGCGGGAGCCTACTGGCCCCGTGGCATACGAACCTACAAACCAAGCCGAGTGCTCCCAATCATTTTGGGGCCTGAGCGGAACAAACGTCGCGGCCGGTGCCTTTTTTCATCCTTCGAACTTTACGTTCGCGCGCGCGTGCATGGATAAACAATGATCCCCGGCGAGTTAGGTCGCCGGCGAGACCTCGGCGAACATTCGGCGCACATGCAACGGGTATTAAAAATCGAAATTACACCCGGGAGCACCGAGTTGGCCTTGGAAATAAGCACAACGAGCGCTCCCGAAAGGATTTAAAGCGCTATAACGATCTCGCGAAAAAACTATATATACCCGTATACATATTTTTACGAAGACACTTAAGATTCACGAATCGATTCTCATGAGCGATAATGAAGATGTCACCGGTAATTGCCGCGCGTCAAATCGTCTCGTGTTACGAGTAACAAAGAAGCCGGATCGTTATCTCCCGTCTTTTCCATCGCTTGATGCGTCACTATAAATTGGTATTCTCACTCGTTATACTTGCCTTACTTTGCTGTAAATTGCATTGACATCACGAGCAGGAAGTAATTTCCCAAGCAAAATTTATGAATTCTGCGGTATTTCTTGTCAAACTCTAAAAGCATGAAAATATCGCTTACACTTTAAATTCATATGAGGTGGCCTCCTACTCAATGTTTCATTAATTTTAATTAAAAGGAAGGTAAATTTTGCTAATATGAAAGTTAATTTATCTAACTTCTACGTTAGTCAAAATTTTACCTTCTTTTTAGTAAAAATTAATGAAATATTGAGTAAGAGTAGTGGCGACCTATGGAATAGTTAAAAATGACTCAAATTGAGTATAACTTGACACTACGAGTTTGATAGTGCAGATATGCGAACCGGATGACTTTGGTGACAATTTTTATACGAGTTTGTAATGTTACCCTCAATTTTTATGAGTACATGATAATTCGAAAGAATGTCGAATGAAAAGAAAAACGCTCACCTATATAGAAGCCGAAGAGTCGCGCATTCCTTCTCGACGATGCAAAAAAGAAGAGGGTCACTAATATATTTTATACTATAATATATTTTATATTTGTCGTATATTTAAATTAAAAATCAAAACAAGTATTTATAACGATGTCAAGAGTGTTATTTCTGATCTGGCTACGATTAAACGAGAGGTAGTGAAATTGAAGAAGATTGGTGCACGCTGCAAGGTAAAAGCTCCCTTATTTAATTCCAATTGAGATAAGAAATAAATGTCGCTAGAAAGAACTGTCTCATAATTTTTGTTGATAAAATTTATACATGGAAGCGCTGGAATCCTGATGATTACATATGCCGCGTATTTTTGGGACACTATTCGCGACGCGCGAATGGAAAGACGAAGAGCGAAATATCGAAGGATATAATTAGAGTGAAATTGAACCATACATTGAATTAACCGTGAAGTGTCGTGGTATCGTTACTAATGTTGGTGGAGTGGTGCAACTCTCCTGTTCGTCGAAATGAGTTTCGATGTACCGGCTGATAAACAACCCGACGGAATAAACATCGTGATGAGTCTCTCGTGCACACGCGCGCGCGCCTCTTTGCCGGCCACGCGACCGCCACGTTCGCTCTATCTCGAGGCTTCATCTTTTCTCTTTCTCTCTTTCTCTCTTCCTCCTCTTCTCATCTTCCCGCCATTCCCGCCATCTTCCTGCGCTTTCCTTCCACGGAATGCCGATGGCTATCTCACATCACTTCCACCCCCTTTCAAAAGAGAATCTCTTCTTCGTCTTCTCCTGATCTCTTCGGGGCTCGCGATTCCCCTTTCTCATCACATCGAGTTGCTTCTTTTAGAGTCTGTTTATAATAGCCGAGATAATCGTATGGGATGGGTGCATCCTATCCGATCATCCACTCTTGTTTCTACAGCGGCGGTAAGACACGTAGCAATCGCGAATCGACACTTGAATCTTATGTAATTGACGGAATAATACATTTTTTTCCCGGTAATATGCAGCCGGAGGATCGCACGTCGATATTGCGCTTGCGGTCGGTAATTGTTACTTAATACATTGTGGTTGTGAAGAGGAACGAGCTTCGGCACGAGTAAATTTAGGACTACGCCGCTATTTTTTACCGCTCCCAATAATCAGGTGCGAAGGAAACATTAGCCTCTAGGCTTTAACATAGCAAGCGTGAAAAGTTCGATGTTCTATACGTATAGTTGGCAACCGGACTGCTCAAAAATGCCTTTAGTTTAGTAACTCTTACACATTTCTACAAGTTGGAAATAATAAATGTTAAAACGTTAAATATTGAATTAATATATTAGGTAAAACAAAAATGCTAAATTAACATTTAAAAAGTTATTTTTATCATCTTTCTCTTTTTATTGAAACAATTTCAACGCGGGTTCTTAAACTCTTTTTTTTTTAAGAAACAGAAAAAGTTAGTATTCTTAGATTAAGTAATCGAGAGTAAACGCGACGATAATGCCCGGTGTAGCAAAGTTTCAAAATTTCCGTTAAAAAAAAACTAGGAGTCCAGTGGTCGAGCGCGATTGGTTCCCATCGCTAAGAGCGGCAACGGCAGCGGGACCGGCAGCAACTTCTTGGGTTCCCACCGAACCCGGGTTCTTCATCTTTGTCCAACCCGCCGTGTGGTCGATCCCTTTCTCGGGCAGAGCGGCGTATCGTGAAATGCGCTCCCGGGGCAGTGGCGGTGTTTTATTTTCTCGACGTGCGTGCGCGCCGCGCGCGCCTTGCACCGACTGCAACAGTGTTGCCCGCCGAAGAAGAAGGAGGGATCGCGTATGTCCGGATGGACGGGAAAGTGAGAACTCGGTATAAATGCCATGCCGCACGAGTTATATAATAAATATGCGACATATCGAATAATATATGACGCACGAATCGGTAATTAGATCTCGACATACATTTCGAAGATCACCTCTATAGCAATCTATCTATAGCAATTATCAATAAGACTGCAAGATTTTTTTTATATACGTGTGTAACATGTAAATGTATATCGTACTAGATTATACTATTTCTGGACTTATTAGGTTGATATGAACAATTTATTGTTTTTGTCAAGTTAAAAAAAAATTTCATAATTTCAAACTAATTTTAATTTTTAAAAACGCGTAATTATTAAGTCATATTCTTTCTAATAATTTAAAGAAATAAGCTTTCTAATTCTTTTTTTACGAAGCTAAAATTAGTAATATTTCATTTAAGTGGAAACTCGTTAAAGAGATAATCTAGCATTATGGCGATAACATCTTTCAGTGAACGTAAATGTATCAGCAGATATCAATCTTGCTTTTCAAGGAAATAAGCAAATACGTCGCATTAAATTTAAATTTTCCTCGACAATTATACATTATTTAAAACATTCAACAAACAGATACCTTACCTTATTGTATTTTAATTGCGATCACGCAAGCGCAATAATTGAATAATTTTGCATAAATTTCCTTAAAGTTTTAAAGTGACAGTGCGTAAGCCGATGCTAATGTTTCATATATTATGTTCGATCGTACCATTGTGAGTGGAAAATAACGATATGTTTCAAAGTCACGTGGGTTAAGTGCATGAGTGTTACATTTTGCGTCAACGCTTACCCAGGAATCTTCCGTCAGCACAATTGCATTCCGTGGCACGCAATTGCGTTACACCCGTACGGACAATTCTCCCGAGATCGCTGAGAAACACGATATCGGAAATCGGCTGAGGGACCGTCAGTTATCTCTTTGTCTCTGCCGATATTTACGCTCATGTTGCCCGTCCTTCTTCTTTTTTCTTCTCGTCCGTGCCGCAACACTGTTTCATTCACGAAACTGGTTGTGGACACGTTGGTCCATTAAGAACGCGACCGCAACCGCACGCACGCGTATCAAAATTGCGGCATTCTTAGAAGCGCGGTAATTGGCAAAGTCGCGCTAAATTACCGCTACGTTTATCTCTCGATAATTTAACCGAAGCTGCGCGTCTCTCGCGCGCCCGCGTGCGGCTCTTCCTCCGTGCGCCACAGTTATCCGGCACATTACATGAATTACGATAACTTTGACTGCTACCCAACTTCACCTTGGTCGCGAAATTTTCAACACAAATATTTTACTTGTCGTCCGTTGTCGCGCGGGAAGAGATACGGGTAGGCATAAATTGCTACCTGAGCGGTCAAATAAATTGCTACCTCTTCCTCGCCTAGCGAGAGAGGAATCGCTCCTCACTCCGAGTTCTTCACGCGGAATCCAATTTGTGATAAAGACGGCGTCCGGCCGAAAATACAACAACGTGGAATTTAAGATCTGCAAAAACAGGACTGCCCTGGCGCGAGGCGTTACGCACGGCGTCCGACATGAAATTACATCTTGTCTCTACCTCTTGCACGCGATAAATACTTTAATATCTCGCGGCCGCATTAACCCATCGAACGTTGCCTGCCGACGACGCGTAATTACGTTCGCAGCGTATTTTCTGCTTGTTGAGAGAGCGGAATCTGTAACAAATGGAGAACACGTATGTACGCGCCTCTCCCCCTTATCTCGTGTTACCCTCCGTTGCGTCTTCTCCCCGCCCTTTTGACGCACAGCGGCAATCGGCGTTTTGACCGAGAGAAAGAACCGGCCACGTACGTATGTAACGCATTCCCGCTGAAACGTTGCCGTTGCCGTTTGCAACTTGCATTTGGAAATTGTGGTATTCGCGGAATTATGATAATTGACGACTTCCCTGAGAATGCCAAATTATCTTCGTTTATCCGCCGACAATTTGTACGCCGTACGTAATTCCGGCGCGATACAATGTACGACTGCATATGCACCCATCCCAACGCATGCCCCTTTCTCGCGTGATCGCCGGCCAACACCCGAGAATTTTCTCGAGCCGTTATTTCAGAAAATTGTAAATCATCATTGGCGATAACTATTGTATTTAACATACACAATTTTTCAACGAGACATTGCATTTTCTCAACTTCTATTAGTCCTGCACCAATCCTTGCATTGAACATTTTGCATAATACGTTATACAGCGTATAATAAACGAGCGCACGCGATCTAATAAGCGAGCGAATTTCGAGTATGCAACGTCATTCATGTCCGACTGACTGATACGCATTAACTGTATCGAAATCAACGTGGCGAGTGCATCCTCATATGGATGAAGAAAGTCGAGCGAAAGGATGGAATGAGTCTTGCCGGCGGGCGATTTCCCCGCCGCGTCCGAAAAGTCCTTTCATACGGCTGAATGATCGATCAAGGCGCGTGATCGAAGACGTTGAAGCTAAATTGATTGCCGATCTTGCTCCGACGATATCGTAACTCTCTTAAAGAGATCAAAGACGCCCTTTTTCGAATCGCGTGTGCCTTTCGACGAAGATTTTGCGGCTTTTTGGAAACAATGAACTGATTTTACAACAGCAAATCCCATTGAACTCGCGAAGACGTTGACTCCGTCCTTCGGATCGACAAAATAATCTACGCTTCGGCGATCAATCCTGCTTCCATTAGCGACTACAATCTAGCGAGAATTGTTACTATTATGGACGAGAGGACACAATACCGAATAGTGAAGCCGTAGAGTGTGCTTCTTTGAAAGCGACCAGAATACTTTTAATTTACCACTGCCGCAAATTGAAAACGTTTCTTTTCCCATCAGGTCGGCGGTCAGTGACGCGAGACGCAGTGTCGAATTGATTTTATTCAGAATCCACAAAATTTTTGTACATCTCCCACGAATGACAATAATACTCAATCATAAGCGTTTATTATAAATTTAAAAAAATGACTAACTGATTAATAAAATCCATATTTATCTGTACATTTTGTTATCTCTAATTTATTTTCAATTTTTACTGCAACTTTTTTCACTTGTTAATAGTTTTTAAGAATTTTGCGTTTTTTTCGGGACGATTCCCCGATCTGATCGGTTCAACACTGGCGAGTACGTAATTTTGCACGCGAAATTCTGCTCGCTCGCGCCAGAGAGTGTCCACTCTCTTTTTCCATCGAGCTGGTCGCGAGCTCTATCCCTCCTTTCGGTGTATCATTACGGACTCGCGTGCGCTGCCCCCGGTCATTCTCGTCTCATCTCGAGCAGGATTCCTCATCTTTCTCTCTCTTGCACTCGCTTCCGAGACCACGAACTGCGCGGCCATGCGTGTGAGTGCGTGCGTTGTGCGTGCATGCGTGCGTGCGTGCGTGCGTGCGTGCGTGCGTGCATGCGTGCGCCCGTCCGGTCCTCTTTTTTTCGGCACCCGTGGCGAACACGGCCGACGTTCGCCGACGACGCGGATATCAAGGCAGGTATCGGATGCACCACGTCTGATCGAACGATCGCCCATACCGCCGATCGATCTTCCCGTCGCGGCGACCGCCGCGGCGCTCCTCTTTCGATAGCGCCGTGAAAATTGATGCGATACACTTACGTCGAGTTAATCGCGTTCTATCCTGGGTAATGTGCCGCATGAAGATCGAAGTGTGACGAATAGCGTTTGCAATACTAAACGTTACTTTGGTACGATACTGTTTTAATATTTGAAAGCTCTTTAAATTTGAGTCCCTACTAGAAATCTCTCAGAAATATTGAAAGACAGGCAGAGAAGATCTTTTCCACGAAGAATTGAATTTGATTTCAATAATCTCTTTAATAATATATTGTATATATGTGTATATATATTAGGAAATAATTATAATATTGCGATTTCTTTTATTCGTTCGACTCATTTATTTTAAATATCTGTTATACATATTTAATTTATTGTTTATATTAAATAAAAAAAATATATGCACATATAATTTTTAACTGTAACTCTATAAACTTATGCGTAATACTGTAATTATAAATTCACAAGATATTGAGAGATAAATTTTGCTGGACGTAAAAATCAAAATGATCAAGGGATGATGTTAAATTTCGACGAAAATTTTCATCAGGATGCCGTTGTAGATTTAATCTGCGATCGCGAATAATGAAACACGCCCGATTCATCGAGAGTCACGAGGATGAGAGACCAACTTTAGAAGGACTCGTTTGGATAGAAAATAATGGGGGTCCATTCCTTCCCTTTATGTACCCTATTTGTAAAATGCATCGTTGCGCGCTTGGTCTCGATGTTAGATAGATATACATCTCTCTCTTTCTCTCTCTCTCTCTCTCTCTCTCTCTCTCTCTCTCTCTCTCTCTCTGTCTCTCTCTCTCTATATGATCTCATAGATTCTCAATTCTTTGACTCAATAAATACATCTTATTAGCGGACACGTTTCAACCTACTCTGCCAAACTCTTTTCAAAATAGAATCTTCTAGCTATTCCTGACCTACTATGACCGGAGAAGTCAATTGATACGCCCTGCATTGATAGTGAGCTCTTTATAAATTGCATTAAAATCTTATATTACAGTCTTGATTAAATCACAACTTGCAAAATGTTCGGTTAGGCATATTGCATTAGAAATGCGGGACAAAGTCTGTTAAAATGAAAATGCACTTTACATGCATTGATCTGAATAATAGCGTTTCTTTATTCTTATGACATATCAAAAATTAATTTATTGTATATTTTTTCTTTTTATTGCAGTGCACATTTATATGCGTGTAAAAAATATTTATTATAAACATGATTTTTCGTTATTTTATATATTATACAGCTTTATATAATATAGACTAGACTTTGAATTTTTCTATTTAAACCGAATTATAATTGTAATTTTACGTTTTAAGCCAAAATTTTTATCTGACAAAAATGTGTTAACCTAGTTAAAAGTCTTCCACTATTTCGATTAATCAGTCATCCTTAATATTGAGCTATCGAGCCTCTCGTAACCTTTTAAAAACTAAAGCAAAAAAATTAGTGCTAGAAGCAAAAAATAATAAAAAATTAGCAAATAATTTTCAAGTCTTATTGGTTATGTTCTGATAATTTGACTCAGATAGCTTAATATACAGGTAGATGTATAAAGCTATTTTTTAACTTTTTATAAATCTTTTAAATCTTTTTCGCTAACCTGAACTGTCATTATATAGCTTTAAAAATGACTGAATACTTTTACATAATTGTATTAGTATGTTCAAGTGTATTTTTTATTCCGTAAAAGTAAGAGAAGTTCGGAATAATGTTCTTTCTAAATAACTAATTTGGTTATCAAAGAATCTCAGTTTTCGAACTGACAATCGTATTAGGCTGTAAGGTCCTCGAGATGTATCGTGGAGAATAATTATCGAGCAGTCGCCGTTTTTGGGGCTGACGATCGAATTAATTTGAACTTGCACTAACCACGCGAAAGAGCGATGCCCTTTTGGTCCTCGTTAACAACTTCGGAGTGATGCTAGGCTCGGATAGGAAACGCAGGAACACGTTCGAGATCGTTTTCAGCGATAAATCGAGCGCGCCCCGGCAGCGCGCGCACCGAGAAAAGATGATCGCTGCCCTCCCCTTTAACGATACGCAGCACACACGAAACCGGGCTATACCATCTTGATAATAACCGCCATCCCGCTGTTAGACAATTTGACAACGAATTCGTCTTCCAACTCCCGCGCAAGCTGGCTTCTCTTTTTCGAGTCGTTAACTATCCTAACGAGTTTTACGGACTGCCTATATGTTAAATTGAAGTTTGGCTTAGCGCCTTCATATCAGGCTTATGGCCTACTTCGCGCTTTTCTAATCAGAACTTCAATCAGAAATTCATTTACACCATAAAAACCTCAAAAATTAAGATAAATATTGAAATAAGTTCAAAATGATTTTTAAGTGAAGAAGGATGTTCTATATTATTACTTCTAGACACTAAAAGTTATTAATTTAACAAACACGACATCCGTAGAGATTAAGAATTTCTATCTTTATCAGTATTCATTTGCTGTGTTTAATAATAATAATCATTATTATTATTACGTTTTGATGTTCGATCTATAAAAAGTAAGTTACAGGTTATCGAAAAAATTTCAACGGTCACTAATAACTAGTCAAGAATTCGGAGGAGTCTAAATTCTTTATTACGTAATTATACGAAAGAATGAAAGAGAGCCATGTCATAACCGAGTACCCTAGTTTTAACGATGTGATTAAGATTTTCTTGAAATTATGAAGCCATAAAATTCAGTCACTTTTATGGTGTACCCTCTCAAATACCGCCGTGCTGGAAGGCTTCGAAAAGTCCCGAAGACCAGTCGAAAATAAAGAAATATTCCAGGTTCGAGTAAAGTTATAAGCGTAAGATCAGATACTATCAGAATAATCGATATACCAACATTCACACGAAAATTAAATCACATCACTGCGACACACGCTTGTGTGTGTATATATACAATGTATCGTGAAGATCGACCAATCACATATAATCACATCGCATAAAATTACCACGCTACTTTGCGACGTTATTTCAAAGTCTATATTTAAGTAACAAGTTTATATATTTAAATAATTATGCAGGTAGATCAGCAGACACATCTTTAATTGCGGCGGGATTTATTCAAGGTCACTTCAAAATAGAAGCAATACGCGTAATTAATGCTCAATATTGACGAATTTTCATCCTTGTAGCCTCGCACGGTGTATATAACACAGTAAATACGCCACGCAAAATTATTATTGACTACCAGACATATTTACGAAGTTGACTCGATTAGAGAGAGAGGGCCCGAGCCAGCGAGATTGGAGAAACGGGTCCACCGGGACTCTTCGAGACCGATCACGTCACGCTGCCAGTGCATAAAATGATAAAAATGACACGGCAGGAGCAAAATCGAACGCGCACGCTAACGCAGGCGAGTCAGCAGGCAATTTGCGTATACGTGAAGAAAATAATGTCGGCGTGGCCGTTTAATCACGATACTTTGTGCCCGTACGATTGTCCTTTTTGTGGCTCGCGCCGGCACGGCCGGCACGCACACCCGAGACTAATTATCGCGGTTTCAATTAACAGGCGCGCTGCGGTTGTTAAAACCCGTCCGCGATTTCCAGGGCGCGCAAACGTTCTCTCGTTAATTCCCTCTCGATTCGCGATCCCGATTCGCCCCAACGACACCATTTTTCAACAATGGCGAAAAAAAATTCAAAATAATAATTTACGAGTCGTCAGTTAATAAGTATCGCCGCGATCGCGGAAATCATGATAAATCGCTCGTGTTATAATTAGGCAAACCTGAATATCAAGAATAATTGTTGCGCTCCGTACATCTTAATAACTTAGTGATTATCGCGATCGTAGTTATTTCAAATATTTTATCTCGTTTTCAGTTGCTTAACTACATTGTAAATACCAATGTTACACAAAATCGCCTCTCGACCGCCTGCGTAAGAGAAATATCTTCTCCACAGACGTATCGCGGTGCAGCCTAATATCAGGCGTAAGTATCATCTCTCATATCATTTCTCGTAAGGAGTTCTCATAAGATTCTCGTTATGACATAAGGAAAATTTTACTATAATTATATACAACTAATGCCTATTTCTACCGATGTAGATTAACTTTAATTTTGGTTTAACTTACTTTCTATCTTTCTCTAATTCTAAGAATTGGAAAAAGATACAAGATAAGTTAAACCGAAATTAAAGTTTATCTACTTTGGTAAAAATGAACATAGGCTCTTTAAATTCTTAATTATATTAAATATTGCCATGAAATAAAAATCTCAAAAAATGCAATGCTGCAATTACTATTTTTCCTTCAACACCCTAAACATCTTATACAGTCATCTTACACAAATATACATATTTTGATCATTAGCATCATGATTATTGAAAAGCGAGAATTTTTGCGCACAAAAAAATTTATCGCCCATCCGCTCTGACTTGTTACGCTCGCGCACGAGATATGCGGTCATTATCATATTACCGTTATCGCGTTACGATACGCAAGCCAAGGGTATCGGCGCTCGTCGATTTCTCCGCATCTTTCCGTCTCGCACTTCCCGCAATTATTTCGATGCCACGTGCCCCGTCCCATACCGACGTGTCTCTTATTATCGGAGAAGGGCCGACGAGGACGAATGGACGCGGGCCGCCGCCGTACGAAGACGGCGATACGAGATCGCACCTGTCGCCGTCGCGAGAAGGCAAGGTGCAAGAGCGAAGGTAACACTCGCGCGATATCGGGCTAATGAGCTCGCGCGCGCACGTGCACGCGTCTACGGACGTATGTACGTGACGTCACGAGGAAACGTTGGAAAATTAATCGAGAGAATTTCGGTCACGGTCACCGAAATTTAACGCGCGCTAGTTTTTCTGCTCCTCGTACGAGCGCGGATAGAACAGAAAGTCACGATAATGTCAAAGTGACCTCAAATGATGTCAAAATGAAAAAAGGAATGATTAAGTTATGATTGAAAGGTGAATTTTGTAATCATATTCTCGTCACTGACATTATCATGACTTCCTGCTCTACTTGGGAGTAGATTCTTTTCACAATATTCCCGTAACTGTTAAAATTCGTCATTATAAATCTCGTACAAATTTAAGCATGTAAAAGCGGTGGATTATTTAAAATAAAGTTGAGATAAAGACAGTCGCATTTATTTGAAGACTGCGAATGTTTATTCGCGATTGTGACAATCTGAGATATTCGAACGACTGTCTGCAACACTCCGCTATTGTTAAAAAATCGTTGCACTTACCTTGTGGTTGCTCCGCCGTCTCCCAGGAATCTTCTCTTCCTCCTTGCCGCCAACGCCTCCGGCCTTCTCCTCCTCTCAGCTTTTCCTCGTTGCACTGGCAGAGTGATCACTTGCGGAAGACGGTTCAATTCACACGGCACTTCAAGAAGCATTTCCGCGCACGTACGTGACGCGCACTACCTCGTGAAGTATCTGGAATGTACAGACAAACGGCTTCACGTTACTCGAGTCGATCCTATTCATGTCTTCTCAAGCGCACTCAACAGTTGCTTTCCATTTACATCGATAGGTATTCGGATAATTACATCGATAGGTATTCGGATAATTATCACTTGTGACGTCACGACTCAATTAAATGCCGCTGTTGAATATTCCTTTTTATTCTGACAAATGAGATTCAATTAAGTTTTCCCTATAATTTGCACAAGCTCGAGACTGTGCTTCAGTGTGTTTTGTTAACTCACTTTAAAAGAGAGGTTTTAAGTAGTATTGTCAATGATAGCTTTGTCACTTTGAATAAGTCGTGCCGTCACGTGGAAGTGAGAATTATTTGAGTTTTGGTGTAAATGGAAAGTAACTATTGTTTCAGTTCAAAGATGAATAAGTACCACTTAAATCGGCGAGAGACTCGTTCAAATCGCAATTCGAGACTGTATTCTAAAGGAATCGTCAAAATCGACCACCCGCGAAAGAGGTTAATTGTCGCCCGTAAACTTCGCGGGATACGATACCTCGTCATTGCTCCAGTCGCTTCTGTCTTGCGTCGAATGAGTAACACGAACTAGACGTCCGCTTCGAACAATCATTATCAATCGCGAAAGTTCATCATTAATAACGTGGAATGACGATCCTTCGTATGAGACGGTCGCGTTCCGAGGAGCAAAAGAGCGAGGTACGCGAACAACTTCAGACTATTGAAATCTTGGCACGCGAATGACAATACGACAACTTCATGTAAACAAAAAGCGCGCGGAACGCCGCGGAACTGAAATCTTGGCGCGCGAATGACAATACGACAACTTCATGTAAACAAAAAGCGCGCGGAACGCCGCGGAACTGAAATCTTGGCGCGCGAATGACAATACGACAACTTCATGTAAACAAAAAGCGCGCGGAACGCCGCGGAACTGAAATCTTGGCGCGCGAATGACAATACGACAACTTCATGTAAATAAAAAGCGCGCGGAAGGCGCTGAACGCCGCGACACAAACCAAGACCGCGTGCGCGTATATCCAGGTAGAAATTATATCCGAAAAGCGTTACATCCCTTATCAGGACTGAATCGGGCATGCCGGATTTGACGTTCAGCCCTGATAAGGAATGTAACGCTTTCCGGATTTGGGCCGGAACGTGTATGCAATATTAAAACTAGAAACGGTATTGCAATTACATTAAATATATTTATGTTTATATTTATATCTTTTATACAATTTCTTTTTCTTATTCTTTATAAAGATTACTTAATTTTTTATTCTTATTCGGCACATGAAATAAGAGCCAAATAATTACCGGATTTGGTTTGCCAAATCCTGTATATCTCACTAAAACCTGATTTGGGTCTGATCCAGCGCAAGCTAAATCCGATATGGCGGACAAAATTTCTACTCGGGTATGTGTTTGAGAAATATTTTCTCATTTTCTTAAGCCTTATGTCCACGATGCTAGAATTCGGTACGAGATATCGGTTCGAGAACCGTGTAGCCAATAAAATTGCCACTTTTCCGTAAAAACTGCAAATTGAATGGCTACAAATTTCTCGGACTGAGATCTCGCATCGAATTCTAGCATCGTGAACATAAGGCTTTAGAAGAAATGTGAGAAATATAGAATCAAGAGTTTTTAACGTCGAATCTCACCGAGAATTTCGATTCGATTTTCATTTTTATAAATAAGTTCGCTTATCTTTTGAGAAATATTTAATTTAGCTTTTTAAATTCGCATTTATATATTTCATTACATTTTAATTTTTGCAATAAATATCTCATGAATAATTCGACTTGACGCGGATTATTCATGTACTTACTGTCATGTTCTTAATTCGAGAACAATAAACAAATTAATTTAAACCGGAAAAAAATTCAAAGCGGCGCGAAATATATTCTAAATCTAAATATCATGAAAATATTTCTCATCATAAATATCAAGAATCATTTCTGTTAGCTATCGTTATTCGATTCGACACTTTCGTCTCTCTTCTTTTTACCTTATCAAAATGAAGTACCGTATAATTAAAATTGTTCTTCAATCTAATGAATCATGCAAAGTATTTTCAACAGAAAATCCTCGCTCCGATTACGGATCGCGTCTCGTTATAAAAATATGATAATTGCGCCCGGTACTTCTCCATAATCGCATTTTGAACGATAACAGCACGTTGACATATGGACCGACGTTTCGTCGCTACCTATCAGCTCAAATCTCTCATCGTACTAATGGCATTACAGTTTATACTTCACACTACGCCTGAGCGTAAACACAGGCGGTATACTATGTTTCTCTTATTCGTTAAATCTCCGCTCAAAGTGTCATCAGCGGATCGCTTGTGTTTCGAGATATAAAATTCCGATCGAGTTATCTCACTTGATACGCCCTTGAGACGAGATTCAAGTAACGACTATAAATACGGCCTTTAGTGGCGTGCGAACAGCAGGTGCACGACCTCTTCTTCATGATCGTAGCCGCTGCGCAAAACTCTTCTTCCCGCGGCCGCGCCCCCTCCGTCCCTCTCGGACACGTTCTCGGCGCGAATTCGTGGAGAGTCCATCATCAGTCCTATATAAGGCCCCCGAGTCCACTTCCGAATCTCGTGATAATTAAAGACCGGCGGAGCTGTGTGAGCCAGCCGGTGACATACACGCCGAAGATTTAATGCTCGGCCATTACTGTCGTTAAATCTTACGGCGTACCGTCACCCCGTCACCGCGCGACCGTTTACCGAGATAAAATATGAAAATCGACCACTCGCGAGCCTGTCTGTCAATTACGCTGGCATCTGGATCGCGTTAAAGCGAATTTACACGGGCGAATCGTCCCTGAGAATCTCTCCGCGCTCCCCTTCGTTGGACGGCCAAGTTTTTTCAGTATGTAAACGTGCATATGTGTCACCAGAGAAACGGATGTCTCGAGTCAAGGTAATCCTGTAATTAACGTCCTTTTAAGAGCATTTAGTTTCTCGAAAAATAATAGCGATTGATTGCGTTACCGAATGTTACAATAGATCATTTAGAACCGGTTTTTCCAACTTCTTCGTGAGCTAACTAATAGTTAAATCATACGACTGTCTTTGTTTTATCTTCAAATCAGACAAATTCAAAGGTATGATTTAATTATTAGTTAACTTACCGAGAAGTTGGAAAAACCGGCCCTTAAAATAACATTTACTGGAAATAACATTAATATCGTTATTATTTGATAGGACGCATATACTATTGCATCAATTTGTTTCCCCATAATTATGTAAATTCTCTATTAAATTCGCGTAAATCACACGGCAAATGGAATTGTGCGATGCACCGTTCTTTTTCTCGCTCCAAGTAACTACCATTACTTTCTTCCTCTCCAATATCCCATCTATCCTCTCTTCCGTCTACTCTCCCCCGCTCACTCGGGCCCTGAATCTTCCCCCTTCCTCGTTGCTCTCGCTTTCCCCCCTTTTCTCCTTCTCGCACGTGCGTATGTGCGCGCGCCTTCGGACTTTTTTCCTGTTTTTACGCACCGCTCGTTTTTTCCCTTCCGAAATATAATTGGCGGTGCGATGCACCTGTCTCCCTTTCCCTCTCCACCCCCTGACCCCCCTCGCTCGCTCACTCGCCTCTCCTGGCGAGGACCGTGCGGCCCCGCTAGCTCACCCCGCGAGTCTGACTTCGGCGAATCCTCGACGCGTGCCGGCAACTCGCTAACTCGCGGTTGCTGCAGACAGGAAGCGCTAATCGCCTGATATCTCGGAGACTTACTCCTTAAATCTTATAGCAGACCCGAATCATGGATTGCAACATAGTGGTCCGAGAGGTAATTACTATCAAATCATTACATTGCATTTTTCTTGAAAGAAGGTAGATTGATATAAAAATTGTCTTGTGGGTTATTTCACAAAATTGCTTCATGATTTTGACCAACATATTGTAATGAAAGTAATTAATTAAATTTTTACATGTTTACATATTTACTTTCCTACTTGTCAAAAATGTAGGATAAAATACAATTACATTATTATTATTGAATGTTTATTTCAGTCTTACATTCTGTAAATGTGACGCTTTCACAAATTTCTTGACAATCAGAAACATGAAATAAGCATAAATTATTAAAGTAATGTTACGCGTTATATGAAAGAAAAAATTATTTCCATCTGTCGTGTTAAAATTTTGTTTAATAAATATTTCTACGACAAACGTTAAACTTAAAGAAAAAATTACATATGTCCAAATTTGATTTTCCGTTTATTTTGTAGGCTTTTACGTTTGTAGATGAGTCAACAAATCAGTAGCCGGCGGATGAAAGTTGGCACAGCTACGCAAGCAGCGTCTTTGCGGATTAAAACGGACAAAAGAACCTGATCGGCGACCAAACCTTTGCCTGTACATTGACCTTAGGGTTTCTCCTTTGCTGTCTGCTACCGAGTCCACCATCTTTGTACGACCACGATTTGTCACAGATGTGAAAAGGACAGGAAGAGTAGGACTTGTTAAAATTAATTGCGACCAATTCTGCTTACTGATCAACTTTTCCATTGTTATTAAATGATCTGCTTCTAGAGCAAATGTTATTTTTGCTAATTCCAGAAATGTAATGACAATTTAATGAAGCAAGCAATTATTTCGTATTCGAAGTTTCGCATTTTCTACTACAATAGCAATTTATATTTAATCGACAATATTAATTGAACGGTGCCATCTCTTTCCTACATCAAACCTGAAAAAAGACTCGCAAGGGGAACGAACGAAGAAGAAGAGGCTGTACCGCTACGAGAAAACTTCTTCAAAGAATCGGATTTGAGACGGTCCCCGTGCCATCGGAGGACGGGTCCATTTCTTCATCCAGTCTTCATCTTCCTTTCAGTCTTCTTTTTATCTATCCTTCTTGTCCGTTTAGCCCCCCGGACCCATCCTCTTGGTAGTCCGCAACTTCTTTCATAGCAAAGTAGAAATCATCGGGTTCCTTTTTCCGCGCTTCGCCCCATCCTCCTCTGTCTCCTCGGGCGAGGATATTCATCCATGGCTCACAGTAGAAAAGTGCCAAAGTGTTCCATTTCGTGTCAGATATGGAGATTTATTTCCACAATTGGAATGTGTTTTTCTGTCTCTTTCTTCCCTCTTTCTGTTGCTTTTCATCTTCGTCTCTCCCGCGTCGAATCATTATTCTAAAGAATTGATCGTGTCATACCGATACCTATTTCTTACGGATTGCTTTCATTGACGTCGGATTGAATGAAAATTTTTCCCTGGCTTCTTCTCTCGTTCTTTCTTTTCATGCATCTCTTCTTAATCGGGCATTGCGCAACGACAAGCTTGCACTTGCCGGCGTTTCATTAAGCGGCAAAAAGTAATAAGTGTATTTTTATGTGCAAATTGATTTCCTTTATCCGCTCAGAAAAAGACTCACTCATACAAAGATGTGCTCCAAATGAGGAACGAAAGTTTCTCGATCTTCTTTATTTATACCTTGAACATTGTGGTAAACAGTATTTGATTTCGAAATCGATATGCGAAATCATTTTAAGTAATTATTACCCAACTGAGTTCGAAATCGATAACGTTATTCAATTTGCGACGCCGAAAGAATCAATATCGAAATCAATGTATATTCGATTTCAGATGTTACTGTATGAAACAATCGATTTCAAAATCAATGTGCGCAAAATTATAAAATAAAAACAATTTAAATTATACAAATTATTGAAGAAATTGAAAATTATATGGATCTCTCAAAATTATTTTTATTTTTAAATAGAATATTATAACTTTTTTGTACATAGGTATTTTGGAGATCGAATTTACGACCAAATTATTAGAAATCGAATGGAACTCTAACAATAACTTCACAATATGCTGCACAATCTAATAATTTATTAGACATTTAAGACATCTTTGAATGCCTAAAATATGTTAGATGTCTAATAAACTTTGCAACTAGGCGGACACACGGCAATAAATACAACAATGGACGCAATAAGGATGCAAACAATGACAATGCTAGTGCAGTCGTTATTGTGCACCTAGCGTAATACATTTACCCTCTTCTTCTACCCTTCTAAGAGTGGACCATGCAGTACCATAAAAAACACCAAATTCGCAATTTATGTGTATGTGTGAGTGTGCGATGCGCCGTAACAATTGTGTCGAAGTGGCCACCGCGTTCTCTAACAATAACAAACGCCAGACCCCATATCGATGCGTGGCACGATAAATTATGTATGCATATATATGCGACTAATGCAGACGCACGCACGTATGCACGCACGTACGCGCGCATGTAGGGGTGAGCCGAGCACAGCGCGGTGTGTCAGCAATGGCTAATCTCTATTTGCATCCCCGAATTTCGACTCGATCCAGAAACCTGACTGCTCCCCCTGATTTTCGGCATTCAGGTGGCATATGTCGCCCCTGTCCAGGACTCGGGACCGATACGTGTGTAGATCCGTGATCCAGAATAACTGCACTGATATCGCGCAGCGATACCAGAGGTTCTCAATAAGATACGCAGTCTGTTCGGCTATCCGGAATTGTCAGAATTGTCGAAAGCTTTCTGAACTTTTAAAAATAAAAAAATCAACTGAGCATGTAACACAACGGTGTCTTAAACTCGACACCGTTTGGGATGCAACTGAATCTCAGTTTACAAAACAAGAGAAACGTTAAAGGCTTGAAGAAGAAAGGGTTTCACGCGTGGAAAAAAAATGTGAATCGGGATGCATAAAGCTGCTTCTCTAAATTATATTTATTTGTCTCGTATGTGAGATTTGCATCTTTTTTCCTGCGTCAAGTGTTCGATGCCGCAGCGACGACGACAGGGGAAAAGTACGGGGTCTCTCGGCGACGACGATAAATCACAGACACTCGTTAGCACGCCGCGAATACATTAAGCGACACGACAGTTTTACTCGCGCGCTTTCCCGAACGTGAAATACAATATGAGATCCGTTGTCCTCGCGTGCGAACACGCATGTGCAGGCGCTTGCCCTGATAGACGGAGGGTTGCGGGGCACCCCTCGCGCACGAGCGCGGTCACGGCAGGGGCGACGGGACGAGGGAAGAAAGGAGGTGTACGGCAATCGAGAGGAGGAAAGGAGATGGAAAGAGAGAAACGAGAGGCAGTGTCGGTCGCTGGGGTCGAAGGCACAAAAGAATAGCGTCGCATGCCACGGAGCTGAATCCACCCCTAAAATTCACTCTCCTGCGCCGCTCTCTCACGTGTGCAAGGTTGCCCGGTAGCCTTACAAAACGCTCTTCTCGACAGAAGACGTGACGTAGCGACGAGTGAATCGATTTCCGAGTCAGGTCTCGACAGGCAGTCAGAACTTTGCGTATCCGATACTATTAGATATGTGGAATACGATGGAGGCTAATTATATTAATTGTATTAATATAGATTTTGCTGAAACATTGATTATGCTGAAAGAGAAATCTATGATGGTTCTCCACGAAACAATATAGACAATTTTTTAAGAGTCTCATCAAAATGGAAATAGAATTAATGTATACTTTCTGTAACTGAAATTCCGCATGCCGATATTGTCATCGGCGGAAACTCCACAAGTGGTTGGCGAATCGAGGGGAGAACCACTGCGCACGTTATTGACGAGTGCCGCGCAGGGTGGTTGGATGAGTCTCGGGATATTTTTAGGGTAGGCAACAGGCAAGAGCACTCGCGCGCTCGTAGAGGGTGCCCCGAGCTTTTTCGGCTCGGGTCGCCGCTCAGACGCGATGCAGCACGAAGAGGGGAGGCCAGAAATCGAATGTACCGGGAAGCGGGTCGGTGCGGGGAGGTACAAAGAGAGAGAGAAAGAAGGTAAGTGGGGTACGGAGGGGGACAGAAACCATCTGCCCGCATATGTTATGCCCCGCGTATGTCGGGGCCGCAAGCCGTAAGAGAGAATCACTCGTCCGAGACCAGGAACCGACTGTCTGCCCGATGAGAGGAAGTCGGAAACGAACCCCGTCACCTCCCCCGAAACGTCCGAGGAAACGTGTGTTTTCGTAATTAGGAAATGTAGTAGGGAGGAAAATCGAGCCCGAGGGGTTGGCTCGTGTCAGCGCGAACGCAACCCGGCACGTTTTGATTTTGTTCTGGTCTCTGCCTCGCGCGGACAGCGCACGACTGCTCCCGCGTTTGAGTTTTTATTTGTAGAAGCACACTTTTAACACACTATTACAGTTATTAGAAAATTTATCCGCATACGGTGGAAAAACTTTCTAATTACATTCTTTCTAATATATCCATCTATATATATTCTTGTCTTTTATCTAATTACTGAAATAAATTCTTGTAAAGACTTCGCATGCGTCATATATCTTAATATTATGAATGTATTGAGAGATTTTCGAGAATACTGGACATAACATTGTGACATAAGAAAGTCATCAGGCATAACTCGCTAGTTCATTAATTAATTAATTAATCATTTCGGCTTACATATTGTTGCAACATTGTCGAGCTGGTGTCGACGGCGCGATCGATATTTCATGTTGCTCAATTTCGCGATGCCTCCAGGTGCAAAATCGGTTACTCTCACCTGCATTGCATCGCGTCGCGAGATCTGCAAGTCACAACGTAAATGCATTTCATTAACGATGTCGACTGGTTGTATAAAAAAAATTTCGGAATCACTGTCAATCAACCCTGTTCCCTTTCTGTTCAATATTAATTTCTCAAAACTTTGTCTGTCCGCCGATGTGTGGCATTAATATTTTTTTGCTCCTTTGTAATTATCTGTCCCAATGTATCCTATAATGCTCGATTATGTCGAAACATCAACTCTCTGAGTGAAAGAGGATGGAAATACTTGCAAATTGATTGGCGAACCTGCCCGCCTCTGAAATGATACTCGCCGGCTCTCAAGCCATCCTACGTGTCGTTTTTCGTTTACCAAACGTAATCTCGCTGACAGCGAAATTGCGCTCCCGCGGGAGACGGGGTTAAAGAACGCGTATGTCCCGATCTGGCCTGAATGGCCAGAAAAAGAGAGAAAGAGAGTCCGGTCGTCTCCGGAAGATTGTCTCGTTCCCTTTAAAACGGAGAGGAAACACGTCGGCGATCGTTGCATTGTGACGCGGACCGAACGAACGAGAGAACGGACCGCTTCGTTCGCGCGCGCGAGCACGAAGCGGACGAAGCGGGCACCCCAAAGCGCAGCTGGTCCCACGTCACTCGTTCCGGGCACACGAACGAAGTGCGCTCTCATCGGCCGTCCCGCTCACACCGTCGCTCGCGCGTATCTGCCGTCCCCCTCTTCGTCATCCGGTTCCTTCTAACCGGCAGGATGAACGAGGACGGTAGGTCGCAGCCACGCTTCGGCCACGCGACTTCGAGCCGCACAGAAGCCTCCTCCTTGCACTCTCCTATATCTGTAGGTCGGAGGTTGTAAGTTACAACACATACAGACACGCGCGTCGATAACAATCGAAACCAGTCCGTCGTCGCGATGCGACGTTACATACATTTGTAATTACCTTTATTTTCTTTGATTCAAGCAAGTTTCCGTTTGTAACAATGCGCAATTATAATATATAATAAGTAGATAATGGGTTTCACCTATGACTGGAGGTGAACTGTGGAAAAATTAAGAATGTTCTGGCGCTGACATTGTTACATTGTTACATTGAAAATACCGTAGAACTTTTGTAGATTGTTTCTATTTATTAACTGAGTACGTGGTTAAAACTTGAAGCCGATTCTTTAACTGGTTCATGGGTTGTTGTACTTCTAATTTTACATATGTTCTTGTGGAAAAACAGTATTATTCTCTTTATATAAATAATAAAAAGGCAACATTGCCAATACTTTGAAACTTTATTTGTAAGTAAATCAAATATTAAGCAACGTTTTTAAAAAACTTTAAATCGATTCACTATCTCATTACCGAGCTATTGATAAAACTATGCAAACTAATGCAAAATATCGAAACAAATGGCGAAACGTGGCAAATATCATGTATTTGTTGTGCCAAATAACATATTAAATGACACTGTTTAAGACATTTACATGATATGAGCACATTTAATGCATATTTCAATTCTTAAAAGCATGCAATTTTATGAATTTTATATTGAAGTAACTTTTGACTGGATTGTATAGCCAGAACATCCTTAATTTAAATGATGTTACTCCAATACATCTAAATCTAAAAATACAAATACAACTATTTCTTGTGCTTTTCAAAATTGTTTTATAAAAATATATGTAAATAAAAAAATGAACAAATTAGAATAATTTTGCCTTCATGTCACTTCTAATTGTAAATGAATTCATTAAGACTAGCTGTTTTAAAACTGCGAAGTAACTCTAAATTATTATAAAACGATCTAAAATGAGGTCAAAATTTGTATATCAGTTTTCTGCGATCAAGGGTCAGTAATAAAAATATTAATTTATACACCAGGTTTCTCCGAACAGTGAAGACACTTGCGATCTATATGACATGAACGCGAGACAAGAGCATATCGCGAGAGGGATGCATATGGTTGCTTCCGGGAGGAAATCGCCGACCGCCATTTGATTACTATCACCGCTGCGTATCCTCGGAGGAGGACACGACAGTTGGCTTCTTGTCGCGGGCGGTCGCGTCATACGTCTTCGGCGAAGCGACGCGTAAGAACGTCGCGGTGGCATTTTCGCCGTGGGTCGGCAAAAAAGAGGAGCGTGAGATCCATTGGCGCTACGGATTAGTCTGTACGCGAGTTGAACGGACTACGTGTGATAAAAAAAAAAGGGAGAAAAGAGAGAAAGGGAGAAAAAAAAAGGAGCGATTTCTTCTCGGCTCTTTTCTGCGCCCTCTCTCAGGAGCCCCCAAATCCCGGGGCAGGAAACGGCTTGGACTTTTTGCGCCTCCGAATCTTTTATCATCGAAACGGTCTGGATTATCTCAAACTTCTAATGGCGCAAAAAGAGAAGTGTCTCCCAAATATTCGCGCATAAGCGAGAAGGAAGGATTACTTTTGTTATCTTGAAGAGTAAAGGTACCGCTGAAAGATTCACATGAACGACTGCAGACTGTTTCCGTAATTTGTAGATTTAGTAATACCATGATGAGAGAATCAAATGTGGCATTTAAGTATTTTAATTTCCGCATAATTCAGAAACGTTTACGAGATGTAATGTAATTGACATTGGCATGTTTTGATTATTTTAAAATGTGTCAGATATATTTTTATTATATATCAATATATATATATATATCAATAATCGATTAATAATCGAAAAATATTTTAATATATCAAAGAAGCATCATCAATTTAAATCAATGAGTAAAGTGACTATTTGTTTATGTTTCCTTCTTGGGATAAAATTGAGTAAAAAGTTTTGTCTTATGCTTAATTTTAATAACAATTCCAAATTTTCTCCACTTTTATAATAATTACATATTTGATAATTAAAATATTATATATTTTTACAATTGATATATTTATATTTTAATATTTTATTGCTACTTTACTGAAAGAACAGAGCGTGTGGCTGACGCTACAAAAAATTTGATGCTGAAAATTTTCGTGTTATGTTGCACAAAACGTATGAGTATCGTTTACAATCGACAAATTTAAGCAAAGTCAGTGAGAAGCGCAGGGGAGAAGGGAAAAGATCGAGCAGGCTGATCGTATAATTTTGCACATTGTAAAGTTCAGCTCGTGGCAGGGTGGGCCCGATAGAAAAAAAGGGGAGTAGAATTACCTTTCGTATAGTTGAATAGAACGCACCTACGTAGGCACGTAGGACGAGTTGTATAGCGGAGCCTAAGTGCGCTTCGAATCAGGGTCGGGACAGTCAAGGAACAAGGAATCGATTATTTCATATGATACATCGATTAATTCATATATTATACTTCCATATTATGAAAAAAAAACAGCATGACAATATTACAATTTTTTCCTTATTCTATCTCAAAAAATGAACATCTCCTAAATTAAAATTAAAATTATATTTTCAGCTAAGTCATTAAAAATATCTTTTAATGTAATTTATTAGAATTATCTTTAGTTACAATCCTTAAAAACCGTTTTCCTTGTTACGATTAGATATTATTATTTAAAAATAATATTCATAATAAATTTATATGTATATTGTATACATTGTGATTTCGTAGACTTTTTCTATCGAAGCTGAAAATGTTTAATTAACCTTCGATTAATTCGACTGCGCGATTATAATTAAATTGCACACAGAACGGAAGTGCAGCTCGTTCCTCCAAAACACCAACGTTCGAATTTATAGCTTCGAAATCCGCCCCTGCAACGAAGCATGGTGCGTAACAGAAGTGCGTAGGCATTGGTCGTGCACACGTGCAGGGGCACGCGTCGTGACAAAGGGCCCGCACTGATCCACCCCCTTTCTGCCTCGTTTTACTCCCTACTTCCCCGTTACCACCATCTCTCCGTCTCGTTCTATCCCTCTTGTCTCTTGCATTCCGCTGCGGCCGCCGACTGCCGCTTAACGCGGACGAAGTCTGAAGCACTCGTCGTGTTATTAGCGCTTTTTAAGCACGTGGGCCCCCGCGGCGCATCAGACTGCACGAACTTCTACACGTTAAACTTGCGCTCGTGCTGGCTCGACTTGACCGATAATCGTGAATCGGGGGACTTATTACTCCACCCCAATGCACCGGAAGAACGAGTCATGTTCGTGCCAGGCGGTGACGGTCGTCTATAGCGTACCAACCTACTTCAATACTTAAATTATATTTAGCCAATCTTTGCGATAGATCAGCAAGCATACTGCGAGACTTCTAGAAACGAAAATAAATTTCAAACATGAGAATTTAAATGAAATGCAAAGTTAAGGGGTGCGCGCGCCGTTGCGTGCAAGACGAAATCACGTTTCGCCACGGCAATGTGATCAAATAGGCATCGCATTGTCATAACAATACGCTCATCAATAACCTCGACGGTTATCCCTTTAACAATAAACACGGGAAATTAGCAGGGAACGGTGCCACGCACGTCTATACAGAGCGCGATCGGGACTGCCAATACTAAGCCGTGGTGAACGAGATTCGCAGTCGAATTTATAACGAAATATATAGAGCGGCGACCCTCGCGAGAGAGGAACTTTAATCTCCCGGTGCCGAGGGGCACACGCCTCGGCGAAGCTCCACGGGAGAAGCGTTCGTGGGGATTATGCGCGAGAACCGGGGGGGGGG
>VBVR01000478.1:0-17410 GCA_011638315.1 Tetramorium parvispinum | reverse complement strand
GGGGGGGACCGCCGTGGGGCCCCACCGAGCCTTCCATTGTTGGAGATCTTCTCCGACGCATAATGCCCCCGGATGAGCCTGTAAACTTATCAGTCGGACGGTCGCGAGTGGCATCGATGCGCCGCTCGATAATACCGAAACCCCGTGATATACGCGCCGATGGGAACGAGGCCGATCGCAGGATATTACGACCACGCCGCCCCGTCTGGATACGTGAATCAGGATCAGATCACTTCGTGCGTTTTTCCCCTTTTCTCGGGCGCGCGCGCGCGCACGCAAGGGCCTCGTTCGCCGAGACTGCGCGTATATACGCCTTTGAAAATATCTGAGTCCGTTTGCGCGCGACTACCGGATCAACATATCCGGCGACTTTACGAGGCCCGGTCGCGCGTACCACGATTTCGGACTCCACCCGGTTTGACGTCGCGTTTTAAACGGCAAGTTACTCGATATACGTTACTCGCGCAACGATAATCGCTGAATTACGCACGTTTAACGTGCGATAAGACGCGACGCTTAGACGCTGCGCTCATGCAACAACGCACGCATTTATATTCCTCGCATGACATCCTTACGCGTATTTTTCTTACATTACGTCGTATAAATTCCGATTGTGCGCTACGCGAAAAGCAAACCAGCCATCGAACGGCCACTTCCCTCAATTTATTCGAGAAGGAAATATGCCATCGTCGTTAACGAGCGTCATATGTGAGGATTGATCCTTTCCCGTTTTCAATGAAAATAATGAGGAAGCGAGAAGAGAAAGCATCATCTTCGAGAAAGATTTCATAAATCATCGTCTTAACCACTGCTGAGGACTAATCGGTGTCACGTGCAAACCGTTCGTACACGAATTGCGTTAATCCCCTATGGTAGGAGAGGATCTTTCTTGCATATGGGAAAAACGACGTACCGCGTTATTTCCACAAAACAGATTTTTCCCAGCTGTTATGGAACGGGAAATCACTATTCATCTCGTTCTTCTACACCATAAAGCTACCAACTGACAACTGCAGATTATCAATAAAATATTAATTCAGATTTATGAAACATATATCATTTCTCGGACTCGAGACATTTATCGCATTTTAATATATAATATTATTCCCTTTGCAGATCTAAAATTAAAATTCTGCGCACGAGGTTTTGTAGGCACACAGCCCCAGTTTACATAATGTATTATATTATAAATTCGGGCCTCCGTTTTAATCGTACGGTCGGTTTAGGGGCTCTCAGATTTGGGTGCACAAATGCAGACTAGATCTAGGTCGAATCCTACTGAACCCTCCGATCCCTTAAGCATAATCAGTACAGCCCCCGGCATGAAAAGCTTTTTATCGCGGTTGCTTCCCAAATTATAATTTACGTATGCGCATAAAAATTACAGTTAGGTATGCTCTAATTCAATATTCAACTCAATTACCATTTTGCGTAACAACTACAGTAATCCTTGATTATTTAATGTAAAAATAAATCTTTAAGCACTTCAAACTAATTTTTCGCACTTTTTTCTGTTTTTAAAATAAGTAGATACCTTTAAAAATAATTGCTAATAAAACAAAATCTTAAAACAATAATTTTTTTATAAAGCATGAAGCTTAAATAACGATATATCCGTCAGTAGACAATTTTAGAACCGGTCTTTTTTATTTTCCCGAACAAAAATTATATTTCGCATTCGGTATGTCATTCTCACGAGCGTACCGCCCCGAAACACGAAACTTCCGCGGTGCGACGAGCGAGTGTGGTTCTTCCTGTCTTTTGCTGCAGTAAGAAATATACCAGGTGGAATTAAGTTATTTTTTTTTCCTTTTTTTTCATGCAGATAAAAGATTAAAAAGTATATGCTTTCAATATATTATTTGCAAGTAAAAGCGTTCAAAGTTATTAAAAGCTACATCAAAGTCTCATTATTTTATTTCTCATGCTATTTATACTAGAAAGTAAAATACTTTTATTCAATTTTATCGCAGCTCATAGTATATGTGTCTTTCTACATGCTTTCTACAGTATACAAAAGTGAAGATTAAAATCTGGCAGAAAAGAATAAAAATGCAAATCACGAAATTTGTTTGACATAAATATCTAATATGGGAATCTCCGTAATCTTTGATCCATTACGTAGATCTATTACGTAATAGATCTACATCTAACGTATCTATTACGTAATATTCCAACAAGAATAATTTTCATTAAATAGATAACTGTTATAAAAACCAGTGTGTACAGATTCCATATTGGCTACGGAAATGTTCCAAAATTAAAAAATGCTACGTAATAATATTAATTAAAATACATGGGCAATTTAATGCTTCCCGATGACGAACCGAGCATAACATGTTATATATGCAAGTAAAACATGCCGGCTAGAGACAGGCGCTAAGTAGACTAACAATATAAACATAACTACCTAATAATATTGCTCCGCCGTCGGCACGCGTATCATCGTAGGGCAATAAGGGCTAAAGTACATAATAATACAGACCCCTTTAATCGCGTATCGACCGCCGTTCAATTACGCATTAGATTACCAAGATCACTTTGTCTTTCGTACAGTCTTCTACGGCCAACGCCACCGGTACAAGAAGCGGTAATTGCGGGCAAGGTACGCACGCACGCACGCACGCACGCACGCACGTACGCACGCACGCACCAATATGCACCACGCATTTATTGCTGGGCCGTAGACCCACACACGTAGTGGCACAACCGGCACACGCTCTCTCTCTCCCCCGGCATATGGCGCGCACGGTCCCCCTTTTTCAGTTCCGGGGGAGAAGAAACGAGGGGCTGCGGCGCGTGCTGAAAATCCCCACCATTTCTTTCTCTCTCTTCCTCTCTTCCCTTTCACGCTTTCGCTCCCTCTCGCACACGCGGGCGCCCTTCTCCCTTCTCGCTTCTCCAACCCCGTGATCCAACTCGGCGCGGTACGGCAAAATGTTGAAACGTAACCCATCTATCGATGTCCGCGCTCATTCTCGAAGCGGACGCCATGTAGTGCATACCACGGAGGCATGATCGGCGAACAGAGGTGCTGGTGATACGCGATCGTGAGGCTCTCCCTTCCAAAGACGGCAAACACGAGCTTCCAGCTAGTCCCAGGGGTCTTTGTACTCTTAAGAGCACCCTCGATATTTCCGTTCCGTTACCGTACCGTTTTGTAAATCAACGTGGACCAGATCGGTCGCCGCCACATCATCCATGTGGATCGTTGTAAATGACGAGTGTGAGGAGTGAAGAGTGTGATGAATGAAGATTTTCAATCGAACGGATTATACTTGAGTGCGTGCAGTTGAAGTTTCAAGAGAATCTTCTTCTCATATCAATTGGACATTAAAAACATCTTTTTATAAAGAAATAATATGTGTTAAATGTGTCACGTGCGTGCCATCGATTTTAAATACAAAACAGATCGATTCTGACAATTTTAAGTTGATATTACCGTGCCAAAAGAATTCAAATACGAGTCACGGGAATATTGTCTGTTCGGACATTAGATGGACATTCGAATTATTTGAATGTCCATGGTGTCTTCAATGATTTATAGTGAATGCCATGGTTACTGCTATTAGCGAGATCAAGTTCGAAATCTGGTATTTCAATATTTGTATCCATCGCGAATGCAACATACAGTGCGTCTATCAATGTTCTAATAAAGAAGAAAAGTGCCCTAATTGATAGCATTGAGCGAGAAGATATCAATGAGAAACACATAAGCGGATAAAATATCAAAATTTAAATGCTTTTAGTTTTATCTCTTTCCAGTGAAATTTCCTAATTTATAACAAGGCTGTTATTATTCATATATAAACATTTAGTTCAGTGTGGTATATGAATGCGTCAAAACGATTCATGTTTATAGTAGGCGTTAGAGAGTATTTTCATCAAGCGTCACCTTGATCTTCGGTAAGTATTTCAAGTGGGAAGCCATGTCGTTTTAAAAATATAAAGTCTTTTATGGTGCGCTTAATAGCAATTGGTACAATAACGGCAACAGCTTGAATTGCACAAGTAAATTATTTTCAATTGAAAGTAAATTAAAATTAGAAACAAATTGTATAATTAATGGATCCACCATTTTAATTCAGTTTCATTAAAATATTATTTTACATCGCAATGAAATTCGGCGAATACTCATTGTCAATCGAGCGCGAACAACATATACACAGAACTTTTATATTTGATATTAAATGGGAAAAAATTTTTTGTTAGAAATGCAGTGATAACGTTAGTTGTAGCGTTAAGACAGATTTGTTTTGAAAGATCTCGATAATAGTTTCCAAGGAGTCGACGACCGTCGCGGAGAAGAATAGACGGTGACCTCATGCTTTACTTAAGCTGTGACGACCGGCAGCAAGACAATTAGATCTCGGTTTGGGTCATCAGCTTCATGAGTTAGTAAAGAAAGAAGCTATAAGCTCTTGTAAAAGACTACAGCAAAACATTCACGCATTTTTATTTCGAATCGTTCTTCGGAAAGAATAAAAAGTTCTATATAAAATAGAAAATTAAATATACATATGCTTCATCTAAAATAAATATTTAAGAATACCATCAATTAATCATCAATTTGAACGCGTTATGTCTAAATGTAAAATAATTATAAAGCTTTCTTGCGGTCACGACAGGTTTGACCTAGATTTGAATTGACACTCAATCGTGGCATCGTCAAAGCGTCTACATCGATAATCGCCTTTGTCTCCGAAGAAGACACGTTTTATTTATAAGCCCGGCAATTAGATTCGTCCTCGACAAGCATTAGTATCATTTATCGACCAGTTTAGTCCGTCGTGTCTCCTAACGCAACTCATTTAATCAACATTATTGTGGAAATTACGCGATACAATATTTTAAACGTAGTTTGTGGAATGCATAATTAAGCAGGATACTATATCATATTTAACGAAGGAATGTAAAATTTATTATTAATTATATTCTATTTCCACTGCATTAATTATCCCTATTAGATTTATTTATTTATTGTTCAATTTTAATGATAAAGATTTTTGATAACACTCATTTCATTATTTTACGAAATTACTTATAACATTAAACTTTACAAAAGAATTTAATTTTTTCAGTTTGGTACAACATCGCCGAACTTCAATGGTAGTTCACACATTTTGAGGATTCACGTTAATACGTGTCACCAGAAAACATCCGTTGAAACGAGCACAATGGCGACCATGGGGGTAACGGTGTTTTGCAATAGAGTACAGATAAACAACAACGATCAAGAACAATTGATGTTGCTGCGAACGTTACAAGATAACGAGAACAATATAATCGGTAATCAACCAACGTTGATGGTTCCAAAGAGCAACAGTAGCAGTAATGCAACAAATTCTACGACAGCATTACCCCCGTACGATCCCTCGAGATTGAAAAAGCACGGCAAGAATGGACAACCGCCGCCGGTTGCTGTTGCTCGAAGAAACGCCAGGGAGAGGAATCGCGTGAAGCAAGTGAACAATGGATTTGCTACATTGCGACAACACATTCCGAGCCACATTGCCGCGGGTTACGGCGACAGGGGTAAGAAGCTGTCGAAAGTGGAAACTCTCAGGATGGCCGTGGAGTACATCAGAGGCCTTCAGAGGCTCCTGGCCGAAGCTGATGGCGTTGAATACGACTCCAAAACTGCTGTCGGTGCACAATGCGCTCCTTCTCCAACCAGCAGCGTCATCTCTTCCACTCATAACGGCTCTGGCGAGAGACTCGTTCTCGAGGATGATGTACTAGCCGCGGAAGACGACGAGAGGGAACAACTGGATGAAGAAGACGATGAAAGCGCCGCCAAATCAAAAATAACATTATCCAGGTAAACATTGAAGATCATGCTGAAACAATGGCTGAAAGAAGGCGCTTTTTTTGTATCTTATAAAATAATTGTAGACAATCACATTAATTTTAACTTCATAATGTAATTAAAGCGCTTGAATATAAAAAGCTAAAAACGTGTGCCTTTAACCGTATTAATTTTACTTAATTTTTCTCACAGATTATCCCCCAATCGGACGGCTATTCCATCCCCACGTGACTACTACGCATCCTCGGCAGGCGATGAAGAAAATCTGGAACCGCGAACTATAACCACCGGTGGACAGAATTTCTCCAGACTCTCGCCAAGCTCGGTGGCCTCGCCGCCCTCGGAGTATTACGCTCAGAACGAGGAGAATCTGGAGCCGCAGATTCTCTCGCCCTACAGCGGTGCCGGGGACAGTGAAGAGGGTGCGACGACTGTCTACGCGGCTAGCCCGGAAACCTTCGCCGGGGCCCTCTACTACAAGCAAGAGATCACCGAGACGGGGGAATTCATGGATGTCGTCAGCTGGTGGGAACAAGAACAGGGAAGACTCGTCCATCAACAGCACACGCAACGGCTGACGCACGTGTAACCATAGGTAAGTTTCCGACGAGTTTAACTCGAGTTGTCTGTTCAAGTTGAGAGTCTAGTCGATGACAATAAATTACGGAAAAAACTCGCGTACACTTTTAAACGCAAGAGTAATGGGCATAATTCGATAGCCATAAAAGTCTTTTAAATATTATTATATTGTACTATTATATCATAAAAATTGTATTATTATTTAATGAAAAGTTGTATTGTTATAACATAAGTACTTTTCTCAATCTCGTACGGATGAAAGAATGAATATCTAATAAAGACTACTCGATTTTGATGAGATCGATGATATAAAAGTTTTTTGCAAAAGAGACAAACATGATAGAGGTATTCGTTGGGGTGTCGCGAGTTACTTATCCAATGCGTTCAGGATGCACACGTGATACCCGCGTCGCGGAAATGCTGCCAAGTGGAAACTTGTGTTCGACGCTTCGTGCCGAACACGTGCTACGTCGGTGTCGAGCCCGAAAATAAACTTTACGCATCAAACCACTTTGCGAAGTACGTGCCGACGTGACACTTGGATGTCACGGTCTCTCCTAAGTTTTTTTGTCGCATCGAGAACCCCCCTTCTTCGACGAATCTTTATATTAGTAAAGAGCATATCTTCCGAAAAAGATGTCAAATTTTTCAACGTTTTCAATAATGTACAAAAATGTTATCTCTTCTATTCGGCGATCTCTCATTTATCATCTTTACAATGATCTTTAACTCTTAACTTAACTCTTGTAATGATAAAGCAAGAACTTTCTCACAAAATATCATTCCCGAATAAAAAGTAATAACTTATGTTAAATATCTAAATTTTTTCTTCGATAAAAGGGAAATTTCAAATTTATTTATTTTTGCAATTCCCGTTTCGTTTTTCTATCATTTTGTGCATCGAAGGTCAGAGCCTTATAATGGTCGACAGTATGCAATTTGGGGGACACATGGCTGGTGGTGGATCATGGTGTGTCATCTTAAAAGCGTGCAACCACGAACGGAAGTGGCGGAACGTCTAGCCATATGTTGGATATTCTTCTTGAAATATCTCGCAACCAGACCTTCCTCAATCTTCTTGGTTTCCAATTGCTGGTCATCAATTCCCATGGATATCTGACACATGTTCGCTTCACGACCGAGCTACTTCTTTCAAATCCACTTATGTTAGAGGAACTTTAAATCGATATCCGTATAAGCATGTAAACTATCTTTCAATATTTTTGTAAAATATCTATTTGAGAGTTTAAAGATCAAAATGAACATTAATAGGAGATTAATTCTCATTGGAATTTCGCATAAATTTACTTATATTAGACAATTTATTTGATATGTGTAAAAGCACGTAACGTAAATTTAAGAAAAAAAGAATAAAGAAAATCAAAGTTCCTCAAAAACTTGTCAGAGAATTACATTATATTCCATTTCGTTATTTACACGACTTTTACAAGATTTCATACATATTTTCAATTTCTGTTACGGTAAATTTTTAAACGATTATATGAGAATATATTTCTTAGAGAGAGGAAAGGTGACCGTTGTGTAGCGATAACCGATGCATTCGATTCTGAACGGGGGGAAAAAATCAGCTGGCAGGCGGTGCCAGTCGTCGTGCCACAAATAGAAGTCGCGGTTTCCTTAGAAACGTGCGTAGCGCCCACGTGCCGTACATGCAGGCCGACATATAGCAATGGATGCACGTATATACGTTGATCGACTGAAGGGCGACGGAAGCTGACTTGCCACTGCCACTGACATATGCGTGGCATGACGATTTAAAAAAAGTCGAGTCATAGGCCGTGAAACGCCTCGCATGGAAATGTTGCTTTCAGAGTCATTAACTTCATCATCATTACTGCGTGAGAAAATTTTATTTTTTGAAATATTTTTCTTAACAAAATATACGAAATAATACGTTATATGATAAACATCTCGAAATTTTAGCTTGTCAAAATAATCCTAATCTATGAATATTCATCTTAATTGTCTCTTCAAATTTCTCTAGAACTATCTTTCAAATTTTATCATAAAATTTGATCTACCTTTCTCTTAACGCACTGCGTTTATATATATATATATATATAGTATTCTCTCTCGGCGAAAATTTTGTTATCACAGAAACGTATTGCGATACGACAAGAAGCGCAGGAAGTTTTAGGCTTTAGGCTCGCGAAAGCCTGGAATGAGCGGCCAGAAAGTAATTCTCGACAATTATAAAGTGAGGTCATCTACGAAGTTTACGAGATGCGTCGTCGCGTCAAATTAATTTAATAAATTCCTTACTCGGCTCCTGGTCACGTATATTGGTATATGCGCGACCGCTGTGCCGGTTTTCTTCCTCGCATTTAGTTTCGCCTTTCGCGCGGGAAGCTGCACCGCAAGGGGCATACGAAACCCAAGTTTTAATACCGCGTTAAATCGCGAGGTGAGAGTCCGAGTCCCTCTGCCTCCTCTCATCCGAGCCACGGTCAGTCCAATTAAATCTCTTTTTTTTAAATAACGTATTATACCGATAACGGAAATGCGTTACGTGCGAATTAAGCGCGAGATAATCCACGGTAATCAAGATAATTAATCGAAATGGCGTAACGTCGCGTCGAACACGGGAATTTCTTAGTAGGAGCGTGTGCAGGGGTGGCCGGAAAGAGCCGTAGGCTAAAAGTTGCGGTAAATAATGGCCGCGTCTCGCTTTAGTAATTGAAACATATTATAGAGATTAAATATGGTATGAGATACGGTCTTGCTGACCATGTAATCGTGAGAATTTTTCTTGAGGGCTCGTCGACGGCAAAAGAAGTCCATAAATTCGCTTAAAAAAAGAAAACGAACGAAAAATAACTTTTCCTGTACTTGTGCGAATTCTTCATACAGTAAATAAAAAGAAATTTTGAAAAATCTCAATTTACATATAACAAACTACTAATATTTTAAAAATTAAACCTTTTTGTTTCACATAATTTATCTCTTAATTTTTTAATGATATACAATCGATGATATATGATGAACAATATAATATTTATATTTTGCAGAACTCAATCATTCTTTAAAATATCAAGAAGAAAATTCTCTTTGTTTCTTTCTAAAAGAAATTAGTTTTTAAAAATAAAATATAACTCGAACAATTATTAACAAATTAGTACAAACTGTGTTGTGAAATAAACACGCGATGAAATTTATGGCGATTGTCATAGCCGTTTTCCGTCGTCGACTTATTCCATAGACATTTAGTACGTAGAACAAAGAATCCAACGAACAATATGCTGGCGGGACCCGCATGTTGATTATCTTATCAATAAACATTACCAGCATAGCAGCACGACAGTTTTAAAATGACTGTGACGGTTTGGAGCTGATTTTAGTATTGCAAAATTCTCGATTTTTCAAATCAATTTTTCTAACATAATTGCGAAAATAAATTAATTACATTACATACATTTTGTTTCCATTTAATTACATAATTTTATTATATTTTGTTATATTTACGATTACAATTTGTCAATTTTTTAAATATTTTTAATGAAATTTTTTTATTTTGATATGTTATGATAAATCAATCAAATTTTGATATATTTAAGATCTCTTGATATTGTCAAAAAAATCCAATTGCATATTTTAAAACAGATAATTCTGTAAGTTCTTTATAACAGCTGAAATTTAGTTACAATTTAAAAAATACACACTCTCCTTTCGTTTATCAAGCTGCAATCAACGTGCGTCAGATAAGAAAGAATAAGTCTGAGAATTTCCAGATTCGGGAGACAACGAATACTTCGGCAAAGAACACTTGACGTCGGTTCTTAGGATCTTAAAAGTACAGGCGTGGCAGAACCTCTAATTTATCTCTCGCCACTTACGTATATCACACACGCTTTCCTCAAGCTTTTTTTATCGGCGCCTTTGCGGTTACGAAGAGAAAGACATTTCTTCACCAAACTCTTTATAAGCATCGTCGGCTTCGAAACAGATAACGATATGTCCCTCGATAGAAAGAGAGAGAGAAAGTCCCCAGAAATTTATTTAAATTTTTGTTTTATTATTAAATTGCTATTTCTCTCAATAATTATTGCTCGATAGTTTAATTAACACAGTATAAATTTCTATAACATCTCTTTTAAAAGATATTAATAAAACAATTGAATATTTCTATAATTTATTGTTCACAATTTTGTATAATAATTCAAATTACACGTTATAAATTAACTCATAATGTTGCTATATTTTTATATTATCTTTTTATATAGCTTTATATAATTTAATCTTTTTATCATCTTTTTATATATTTAAAACTACAATTCGGATTATAAAATACATTACATCTATTATTAATTATACGTTTCCATTATATACAGATTACTTTTTTTACAGTGCTTTTTAATTCAATGCGTATCATGAAAAGCCGAAATCTCTGGCATTTTTTTTCTCATACCGAAACTAGCCTCCTGTTCCTTCTTTGCCCTCCGATGCTTTCTTCCAAAGAAAAATGAGAATTTGTTATATTATTTGTACATGCGTTTTTTCCCACGATATATCCGGAATTTACGGGATGTCCGCGACGTTTCGTCCGTCCGTTTCCGAATTTAATTCTTCCCCAATACGGCTAAACGAGGATCCGCGCGATCCAGTGACGGTACACAATAGCAAGACGGGACAAAAGATCTCTCGAGGATAGACGGGATCTTTTTTCCTTCCCTTACTTCCAGGATCACGAAATTGTGATGGAAACTGTTTTCTTTCGATATAAATCTTCGACAAGGGTTCAGGGATATTTCAAATAGTAACGGTTGTCGAGAAAGACAATTTTCGTATTTGCAAAATTTTACAATAAAAGAAGAAGTTTAAGATTTTTATCATGAAAATATAGAATGATTCATGTGAAATGTTACAAATTATAGAAATTAATTTTTAGAAAATAATTAAAACACAAATCACTCTGCGTATAAAAAAAGTTCTATTTACATATAAATTTAATGTCTACATATTTATTTATGCTTGTCACACAAAATACTAATATTTTTGTGATTTTTTTCAGTTACAGGTTTCAATTAGGAAAGATCAATTTTTGCAACAAAATTCGAAGTCCACTATAATATAATACGCCTCGATCGAATTTCGCATGATCTCACTAAGCCTGAATGAGAATCCTTTTGACAATATATCGACATGATAATATAAACACGAGCGCGTGTATTGTGATCAATAGCAAAGATTGAGAAATCGTACTTACTGTTGCGAATATTTGTCCGGTGAGCAAACCTGCTCATTATTATACCTCGTCTTTCGGATTACCAACAGAATGTGAAGAGAGAGAGAGAGAGATTAAATGAATTTTTATTTAACATTTCTTAACTTTTCAGTAGGCGCTTGGAGTGTATTTCACACCGCAGACTTTTATTTTTTCTAGTTTTCACATAAGCGTTCTGGACACATTTTAGTATAGAATCAATTATTAATTATTACAAGAAAAGAATTATTAACAAGAAACGTTAAAATTAAAGGTCTGATTCGTTTATGTATTCTAAGGTATATGCAATAATGAATAATAATAAACAAAAAATGAAAAGTAATTAGTTTATTATTTACAGTATAAATACAGTATAAAGTGTGGGGTGTAATTTACGCGTCTTCTTACGTTTTAAATTTTGATGCGCCCACTGGAGGGTTAATTAATAAGACATAATAAAAACAAATTAAACTTTGAAATTACATCAACTCATTTCCGTATTTATAAATTGCTTAAAATTGTTCTATTTGTATACATTTGTATACATAATAATATGCACTAATTACGTTAATTTCATTACTTTAATTAACGTATCGTTACTTATACTTTCGACTATACTAATCAATCGTCTATTTTAAAGAACAATAGAGAAAAATATTTTAATTCTCTCTAGCAGTGACGTTTCGCGCTTCCAAAAACAAAATACTTATTCTCTCGGTTATTTATTTACTCAACAAGTACAATTAATTTAGTTATATATGAACTTGATTATACGAAACTGTTTACCGCAAAAATATAAAGTTGAGATAAATGTGCATAACATCCATGACGTGTTATAGAATATAAACAACGATTCTTGTTATATTAATATCATCGATCGTTGATGCGCTATTTTATTAAACTTTTATAGTACGCGTGTAAGATTTGAAAGATAAAACATTCTTATTTATAAAAATTTATAGAATATTTATTACGCCGTGTGTTTATTATTGCACAATTTAACATGTTACATATTTAAGAAAATAAAGAACAATTTGATATTAAGGTGTATCTATCTATCTACAGAAATGGATCAACGAGGAGATGATGTAGAAAATTACCTAATTATATCGGCTGTACAAATTATATTATCTTTATATTGGCTGTAATACTTGCATATATTTTCTATAATGGATTATTTATTAAGAATTATAATTATTTGCATAAATATTAGAATATATATATATAAGAATATATATAAATATATGACTAATATATATTAATATGTTTATATTATATGTATATGTACACATATATATTCTAATATTTCTGTATATATACATATGTGTGTATTTATACATATATAATTATATATAAATCAATTTACAATTTATAGAAAGCTTATGCATTACATGTCCTCTATCTTCATTTCCTCGTTGTTAGCTTTGTTAAGTATTTGATACACCCTATGTAGAAATGATCTGTGAATCGACTCTAATGCTGCGAGACACAATCAAAAAAATTTGTATATAAAAGTGCCTTAACTAATGATAGGTAGTAAGTTATATTAATATTTATATCTTTTTATACTCAAAATTTTTGAAAGAATATATTTAAGGTACTAATGTATAAGAGTTACTATATATGCACAATATCGTGCTATTTGTTTGCGATATTATCATCTATCCAAAAACGAAAGTAGTCATTTGTCATTATATTGTAAATGATGTTGCAGCAATTAAATGAGCATTAAATATTTTTTAAAAAATTTTCGAGAGAATATTTAACAGCGTGATAAAAAAGTGTATCTTCATGTGCCTTAACTATGCAAATAAAGCAATGCGATCAGATCTGTAATTCCCGCGTTGTAATTAATTATTATTCATCAAAAGAAATAATTCCTCTTCCTCAAATGCATTGGAGTATTACTTAATATTATTTACAAAAAGCATGATTCGCTTAACAATAAAATAGTTGCAAATATAAATTATTTTATGCGATTGTATATTTATTATAATTCACGCGTAATATACATATATCTTATTGTATACATTTTTCCAAGAGCGACATACTGAATATTATATATTTTTGTTGAAAATTTTATATTACTTACAAATGCGTTACAATACTCGTTCTTTCGTTTCGAGTAAATCAAAGTATTATGAAAATAGTAAAAGTGTCATTTTAGGATTAGAACTTATTGTAAATTATATACAAACATAAATGATATTTTTATCGTCCCTAGCGCTATATTAATATTCATAATTTACAAGTTGTAAATATCAGTGCCTTGATTAAGCTTAAAATAAATATTCTACAATCTTGTACTTGATATGTCTTTTTACGAAATATTTAAAATACATTTTGCTAATTATACATGTTGTTTTGATTTAACTGCAACAATATATACCATAATAAATACTTATAAAGTTAAGCAAATATTAGTCAAGTATTTTAAGAGATTTATAAAGATTTTTAATATTGAAAGAAGAACAGAAAATGTGTTGCAAATTGAATACAATTTATAATATATCGTTCAATGAATACTATTTATAATATTACTTTCACTCCTGTTCTTTATATACATGATTGTATGATTTGTCCGGACATTTATTCCACCATTTTGTTCCGAATAATTTGAAGCTTGCATGAAAAAAGTATGTTAAATTCAAATATATTCCAAATAATCTTAATTTATGTTTCGTTGATTCCCTTTTTATTAATTATAGTGCATTAAGAAATATTTTGCCTCATTATACAAAAGAGTGATTTGCATAATCCGAAAGTAAAACCAACATCGACAATGATTATAATACATCAATAATTACAAATGCTAATTGACTATACGGCATTGAGAGTCAATAAAACGAATTTGATTGAAAAAAATCTAAATCTTATATAATGAAACATTTCTTTCTAAGCGTGTGATTTCTGAAATAACTCTCATATCAAATCACAAGAAAATAATATTAATTCTCAAAACAAAACAGACTTTTTATATTATGCTTATACATATATCAATTTTGAACAAATTATGATCACTTGTTCATCAATATGTTTCTCTTATTAATGCCTCGTCGCTTGAGTTGGATTTGCTTTGTATTTCTTGTAGTGATTTATTATGATTTAATTAATTGACTCTCTAATTTTAATTTACTTATACACTTTTTTAATTTTAATAATTGACATTCAGATTTGATTGGTTTCTATTTAATTGAATCTATTAAATCGTTATTTATTCAATTATCTTAAATTAAACGTTTATAAGTGATTTATTTAACTCTGTACATATTTCTAATATTTACAACTTACAACAGATTTGACTTTGTGACAATGTTATTATCATCATTCTTTGTTGAATTCTTTGTCAGTTCTCGTGCATACGTCTTAATGTACAATACTCTGCGACAATTTCGTTTATAAATAAATTAAGAACAATATAATTGATTTTATTATTGACATTACATTAATCGTTTCCTTCTTGCTTCGTTAGGTTAATTGGTGAGCAAACATATATCATTCTTTTAATTTACATACAGAATATAATGGAAAACTCCAATATATTTTTTCGACTGAGTTTAATTAGTCGTCTTTTATCAATTTCTTTCCAAGTAGAGTAGGAAAATTGCTGGAAATTTTTTCTTTAAAATACTTTCCTGCTAACTTTATGGAGCAAGTGTGTAATATTCTCTGACATAATAAGATGAATACAAACATGAGCTAAAACATTCGAATTTGATTTATAGAAAGAAATTTAAAAAAAAATGAATTACGTTCCAATAACTGCATTGACATAACTACCCTCATACAGAGTGTCCCAGACCTCAAATCACATTAGTATTTTCTTTCCTAGTTGATTTTATATTTTGTATTGGCATATTTCATGCAATAAACTTACTTCATATTAATCATATTGATTTTCTCTCACCATGTGAGAAATGTTATTTGTCCACGGCACGTTTCACGTGAAGGTTTTGACAATTCGACGCGCATCGCATTTTCGTATTTTAAAGATATTATTACCACGATATTCGATCTTGCAAATAGTATATAAATAAAATGAGTAATAACTTCAAGTATTATTATTACAGGTATTTGTAATAATAATAACAAAGTTTCTCGCGCTCAAGAACATCACATAGGAAGGGTTCTATCATGTGACATCTATCGACATGTGATGTTCTTGAGCGCGCGAAACTTTGACAAACTAATTGGTCAAACCATTAAACCTTTCCTGTTCAAAAATTATAATAGCCTTAGCATTAGAATCTTCGTCTCAAAATGATCTCAGGAATCAACCATTAACGTCTTATACGGTAAGTCTCGGACACTTTGTATAATCCATTAATTATTGAATGTCTCAAAAGTCGATTATTTATCGCTGTATCATGCCTGGGGCGATATTTCCATATTATATTAACTTGAACTCGAAAACTAATGCGTGATGTAACTTTTTCTTCCGGTTTACGATTATGCGTAATGTAAATGAACAACTAAACGTCGACGATGTTGATAAGCTCATTGTATAAGCGAAATATAATATATAAAACCGATTTCTCCGGACTTATAAAATACCGGTCACTATTGCCAGCGAGTTACAAACACATTTACCGCGGTTAATAACGTAGCTCTTTCAAGCGTCAATAAATGAAATATTCGTATTAAAATACTGTTACTAGTAAATTTGATTTTTTGAAACTTGTACCATTTAATACCGACGTTACAGTTAGTGAGTTACAAAAAAAAGTGAGAAATAAGTGGCTACATCACTATCACGAGACTGAATTTTTTTTAATTACAATGGACGAGGATCCAGGAACGGCATTCAATTCCAACACATCTTTTCTCGTGCTGACGTTCGTCACAGTATTAATAGCCGCATACTATTACGTCGAAAGATCTCGACCAGTTCGTTTAATAAAAAAATTACCAAGTATGTACATACATATTAATAATGAGAAATAAATTTATCTCCTTACTGAATAAGTATATTTTCGGCGAATAATCTTTGTCAACATTGATTTAAGTAAGAATTTCTATTTATATTATTTCACTCATTATATTATACTCCAACAATTTCTTTTTAGGTCCACCATCCCTACCTATTATAGGTCATGCATTATACGGTCTTAAAGTGTCTCCCAATGATCTCATAGAGAAAGCTATTGAATATTATAACATCTATGGAAATGTAATTGGCGCATATATAGGCACAAAAGCAATAGTTTTCTTGATTGATCCACAAGATATTGAAAAAATTTTGAGTAGTTCTGTGCATATCGAGAAATCCGAGGAATATGAGTAAGAAATCAAAATAACAATTAATAAAATAAAAAAATCTAAATTGAGTTTTTTTCTGCATTATATGTTATAGAGATTATAACTAGAGGCAAATTTTATTCTTATTGTTGTGTTATTTATTAGATATTGCTTACTAATGTTGCTTAAAATAATCCTCTCTAATAAATCTTTTTTATCAAAGATTGTTCAAACCATGGCTTGGAGACGGTCTACTGATCACAAAAGGCGATAAGTGGCGCAGACATAGAAAAGCGATTGCGCCCACATTTCACATAAGTATCTTGAAGACGTTTGTACCCTTATTTTATGAGAACAGCATAGATCTCGTGAATCGACTTCGCGATAAAGTTGGAAAGGAATTCGATTGCCACGATTACTTGTCAGCCGTAACAGTTGACATTTTAACGGAAACGGCAATGGGAGTTAAGAGGGAAAGGAGGGAAAAAACCGGATACGAATATGCCATGGCCGTGATGAAGTATATATTGTTTTTTCCTTAAAATTACATGTAGTATTTTGTT
>VBVR01000477.1:0-49242 GCA_011638315.1 Tetramorium parvispinum | reverse complement strand
CTTAAATATCAAACTACAATTTCCAACGTTTATTTGCATTCCAAAAGGTACCAAATGTAAAATATAACCTAAAATAGCTTAAGTGCTACGCATTTGGCAACTCTCCCCTATACAACAATATTTTATTTCAAAAAATGTTGATTTGAAACTAAGAATTGCTTTGCAGAATTCTATCATCTTTAGTGGCAATATATAATCATATTTTATTATATATAAAAAATGATTTATTTTATTATTATATTTATAGTTTTAATACAGTTAGGGAAGAAAGATTTTGAAGCAATTATTATTTATTACAGCATTTTATAACAGTATCTCTTTCGATTCCTATCGTCTCAAAAATATAGCGGTAATATAGGTTTCAACTTTCAGTTATATACATATACAACGCTCAATTCATATATATTTAATTTATGATTTGATCTCGTCCGGTCTCGGTTTCCTGCGAGGTCAAATTGCCAGGAGTCGGTTCGTCAAGTCGGGTCGGCTGGACGGTCGATTTCTTCAGACACGCCCCGAGAAAGAGATCGCGTAGCGGGGTCCGATGGGAATTTTAATTTAATTAAGACAGACCCGTTATTAAGAGGCACGTCCGGCTAGTTGATTAGAATTCCTCCGAGGCCGTCCGGGATCGTAAGTCACTTGCGGATTAGTAATAGACAGCTTGCAGGAAGGCACGATAAAGTTAATTTATGCCCAGATGTGAGATTAAGATGGAAGCTATTCTCCATAATCGTTACACGTGACATTACTGTGATTTCATTATCGCGTGAAAATCATATTTAGTTTAATTAAAATACGTTTTATTACACATTATGTGACACCGGTTAGTATTAAGACATTAAGATGCTCTACATTTTTAATCCTTGTGTATACTTGTAATTTCATATACCTGTTCTGAGAAAGGACTTCTCAGTTATACATAGCGAGAAATCCAGATTAATATTGTACCATTTTCAACTCATTTGATTTGCAAGATTCGAGTATCAACGGTTCCCTACGTGATTATTTAAACCTTTTTTATTTTTTTCGTATTAATTGATAACTGTAAGAATCTTTCACATGTCACCAGATGGTTGCCGGAACTCTGGCAATTTCTTTCTTTAAAACGTCGAATAATTGCGATGTCATTCATCAGAGATATCGGATTATCACGAACCAATCGATAAATTATTATCTTCGTTGCAATATGAAAACGTTATGTAAACTTTCTTCAAATTTAATTTACTACTTAATTATTGTTTTAATCAGTAACGATTATTGATCGATACTCTCTCGTATATATGTCATCTTATATCAACCAATTAATGACAGCAAAATAAATTAGAAAAATATTTATTGGATATTAATAATTATTTGATATTTATTAATATATTATAATTTGAGGCAAAATATTGATGATATCTTTTAAACGAGTACCTATCAAACGCTCCATAAAATTAATAACGTCGCGAGGTAAAATTTTTAAAAAGAAATTAGTAATATTTCCTACAGACAAATGTCTTTTAGGACCACCTCTTAGGACCACCACTATTTTCGCGTGCGGGGGTTAATCGATTCCATTACCTTGCCGGACCACGAAACTCCACGCGAAACAGAAAAAAGAAAGAAATAAGACAGGCAGATGTAGAATCAGCCGTGCGGCGTGACGGGAAGAGAAGATTTCAAATAATTTTATCCAATTATACTTTAACGACCAGTTCTCCATTGACCGGTCTGACAAAATCCCAATGTCCCGTAGCAAAATAGTAGAGAGAAAGAGAGAAGGGAACGCAATTAGCATAACAACAAGCACGATAGTCAAATAATTCTCACTCCGTCCGAAACGCGCGCTTCAACGAACAATAACATGCGCACTCGGGGGACTCTCATTTTATTTATGTGTTTGGTGAGGCGACACGGCGTGTGGGTGTCGAAGCCCGGTGAGCACCACAGGAGCTCGCAGCGGCAACGCGCAGCGCGCGTCCGTGGACGAGTGGTATCGTGAACCGAATTCGCGCCGAGAGATTCGGCATAGGTAACAGCGAAACTTGTCTCAATGTTGATCAACTTTTAGTCACGACTTTAATTAATGACGTGACAAAACTTAACAACCGTATCTCATAACATATTATAAAAAGTATTTGACGTTTCAATCTCAACATTGGTGACGTATTAAAGCCACAGTTTAAGATAAACAATTATATCGAGATACTTTCTACCGTATTTATGTCAATGAAAAAATAAAACAAAAGTGTTCGTGTTAAGGTGCAAAATTGGGACAACGAAAAAAGTTCCCTTTATTCACACTTGTAATTAATTTGTCAGATGGAAGAGGATTTAATTGTTATTCCGGTGGTAAAAGAGGCCGACAAGATCAGTGTCATGAAATGCTACAAGAAACGCTACAAAAAAACGAACGGTCGCGCTTGTCTCGTCGACATCACCTGTCGTACGACGACTTCCTTTACGGCTCGGGCCCTTTCACGGATGGCCCTTCGCGGAGGGTATCGTCGAGCCGTGAATCATACTCTGAATTTGTTGGAACCATCACCTCCGGTTTGCAGAGGCGTGCATTTGAATAGGAACGACAGTCGTGCATCAAAGAGGTGAAGTCGTAGGAAGAGCGAAGAGAGAGAGAGAGAGAGAGAGAGAGAGAGAGAGCGAGGGACAGACAAGGAGAGAAGGGAAGCGAGGATCTGACTGGCGTCGTAACGCGAAGTACCACTGTCCCCTTTATATCCAGGAACATAATCTCACAAAGTTATTGGCCCATTCGGACCTCCTGCCTCCACGAGGCACCGGCTCGTTTCTCATTCATGTGTCCAACGACGTTACTCTGCGCCCTCTAGTCCTCCCTCTCCTCGCACCCTTTAACACACTGGACAAACCTTCCTCGCGGCGCTCACGATTCAGCTTTGAATTCTTCCTATTTCCCTCAACTTGTCTTTTTTTTCCGCCGTCAAGTGTGCACGCGCTGATGATACCGCTACGAGTTTAATTTGAATCGTTGAGAAAGATTAAAAGTGAATACTAGTGGGAAACAATGGTCAAAGAACGAAGATATTGCACAACTTTTTCAAATCATCTTTTCAATTGGATGACTTGTGCAATCGTTCTCGAACGTGAAAATAATTCTGATGATTAGATTATTTAATATCTAAATTCTAAAATACACTAATTTGTAATTTATCATTCGCGTGAAAAAATTCATCAATGAAAAGAGGAGTGGAAAACTGCGTCTGATATTAATTTGTATAAAAAAACAAAGGAATGACAATTTTCGCAATGCACATCGATATTAATTCGACCCTCGAAATTCGTAAAGTAGCAAGTATGTTTGCGTTTGCGGTTATCAATAAGCAATCTGGCACCCCGCTGCTCATTTGAAACTGTTTCGCGCGTGTGCTAGCGCGCTCTCACGATAACGATTTCGCGATAAAGGTGGTGCTATCGAGAGCACGCAATCGCGTTCTCGAAATCCCGCGACTTCTAGGACGATATTCTTAGTCGCGCAATTATGACAGTCGCGAGGAAAACGGTCCTTGCGCACCTTGTTTGGATCCCCGCTGGGCGTTTAAAATCAATTTCGTATTTTGCACCCGTGGAGTATTTACCGGCCGTCCTTCCTCACCCGTTTCTGTCGTCAAGTTAAAACATTTTCTACATGTTAAAGCCATATTATCTTAAATTGCATTCCCATATTCTTGTATGATCTGTCGCTGAAACAAATAATCTCCTTGATATTTAGGGACAACTTTTACCAACACGAAGACGTTTTAAATGTTTACTGAAAAGCATGGTTAATAATTTTCATTATTTCTTATTATCGATGACACTTGTATACGTTATTACGAATCTGCTATATTTAACAGCCATTTTTAATATTTTCTCATTAACCAAAGCTTAATGTAAATTTATTAATGTTGCTTACAGGCAGCATTGCTGTGCGATTCGTGTTTTTGCGAATACGCCGCCGGCGCGGCGTTGGCTACCGAATGACGGGAGAAATTAATCAAAACAATCATCCTCGAGTCCCGGGGCGGCCACCGAAGCCTGTCATTTACTCCCTCAAAACTTTTCCCTTCCATAATCCTTTCGCACACTCGTCGTGCATGGCCGCTGCTATCCGGTAGCCGGTCGAAACATTCTACGGGCTTTCGAGGAGGAGCCCGCCGTAGCCTCGAGGATGAGACACGAGAATGGATTTCAAATTAAGGGATCGACCGTGGACGAAATTTCGGTTCGAAATAGTAGTCATTCTCTTTGCAACGAAGAAAGGAGCGCGAAGGAGAAATATAGAGAAATTTCAACGTACTGCCGAAAATTAATTGAAAATACTCGAAAATTCTTAATTTAATTATAACTACTTTTAACTACGATTTATTTACTAATTTTTATTAAATTATTTAACGAAAATTTATACCGGAAACACTAGAGCTATTAATTAAGATTCTTTAAAGTGATTATTGATCGTTTTCTTTTCTTCGGGAGACAATTATTGTCTTGTAATAAATTACATGTGCTTTAATCTGATATAACACGTAAGATCGGTAGTTATCAGTATCAAACGTCAACAGGCAGTTATATCACTATTTATGATGCATCGTCGTTTGTTATTATCCATCGAGCAACAGGCGATTTGAAAAGCACTTTTGCGAGAGATTTCGCCCCGCTGCTGGTTGGGCAACAACGGTGTCCGTCATTCCAAAAGAAATTGCGCGGCCCGATCATCCCGCGGCTGGGTAATTCGGTCTAATTCCGCGGCTGCCCGGCGATTTCGACTATCTGGCCGTAATCGGTCGGGCCCGCCTCGTGCGGCAAGGAACCGAACCCGTAATGGGATGGAATTAAGAGGAGACGTGCTCTTCGCTAATCTATTAATACCTACACGCGAGATCACCGCCGGGCGTTGAGGGAAACGAGTTTTCGCGAGACTGGTCGCGGACTGTATCCTACGCCTATCTCTCACTTCTGTAATATATTAATATATTCTATCTCTAACATTCATTATCTAATCTGGAATTTATTGCATATCAATTGGGACGTCAAAATTTCAATTACAATCCATCGATAATGAAAGATTTTTCGATACATAACAAATAAATAATGAGAACTCGTCTTTCATTTAATTTCAAATTATGATTTTATATTAATGCGATTTTATTTTTTAGAATCTTATTAAAAATAAATTTAATGTATAATGCATAATGTCAACGCGAATTCCATTAGTTGAATCAAATTTGAAACAAATGAAAGGTTATTATTATTATATGAGACACTTTTTTTCTGCAATCGGGTTGTCAATAATAATATAAATGCCCGAGTGTGTTCTAGTTATAATAATTCTGACCAACAAGCGTAAGATTGATTTACATGTTAATTGAATTTGCAGCGCAAGTTTATCAAGAAACTTGCGGAACGAGAAGTGAAATCGGGGAAAGGCGCGTGCGGATAGTAATTATGCGACATTTTGCGCCGTTAGGCGTTCCGCGTTTATAAAATATTCTCCGCCTCATCGATTAATCATTTTTTAATTCTCTACTAGTGATGGTGAGACGCGCGATATTTTTCATTATAATCACAATTTAAGATTTAAGATTTAAAAAAAATTGTAATTTTTTAAATCTCTTTCAATAACCTGAACTGTCAAAACTGTTTAATACACATTGTATCTCTAGATTTAAAATTTTTTTGCTTAAACCGAATTATAACTGTAATTTTACGTTTAAGCCAAAATTTTTATCTGACAAAAATGTGTTAACCTAGTTAAAAAGCCTTCCACTATTTCTAGTCCAATTTTAACGATTTCCAGTCGTTCTTAATACTGAGTTATCGAGCCCCTCGTAACTTTTTAAAAACTCTAGCAAAAAAGTTAGTTTTAAAAGCAAAAAATAGCAAAAAATTAACAAATAATTTTCATATTTTATTCATTACGTTGTGGTAATTTGGCTCAACCACATTATAGTCACCTGTATACTAATTGCATATTTTAGATACCTATATACTAAACTATCTGAGCCAAATTGTCAAAACGAGTAAAATAATAATTATTTGTCATTCTTTTGCTTCTTTTCGCTTCTAAAAATAATACTTTTGCTTTAATTTTTAAAAAGTTACAAGAGCCTAGTATTAGACTATTGAGGCTCTCGTAACTTCTTAAAAATTAAAGCAAAGGAATTATTTTTAGAAGCAAAAAAGCAATTTGTAACAAGTTCTAAAAAGAAACATATCTCATTTATTTTAATAACGAATTCCTTTCGCATAAAAAAATTGTTATCCTGACATTTTAAACGCCTAAATTTAATCGTCTAATAATTCAAAGTTATCAGTAAAAGAAACGGAACGCTATCATTTCGTTCTTTTGAAAATTGCCACTTACTGTTCTTTACGTTAAGATCTCTTAAGTGAGTATCTCAACAAAATTCTCGAGAGCACTCAATATCAGCTCAGTTTGGTTACGATTGCGGCTTAGGATTGTATCATTCCCGACTTTTTATATCTATAACCCGACAACTTTCAGGGGCTCTCGTAAGGAGAGCGAGTGAATCATTGAAGGAATGCGGACAGATACGCGGACCAAGTTTCTTATCATCCAGGGAGACTGAACATTTGTCTCGCGTCCGATTATTACCACTATTATAGCTCTTTTATCCCGCGTTACAATGAGAGAACGCATCTATCTTTGGAGACCAAAACTAAGAACAGAGACAAAAATAAGATAGACATAAAGAAGAGACAAGAGGCACTCTCTTTTTTTTTTAGTTTAGAGAGCCTTAATTTTCAATACAATCGAATTTAGAGTTTCCTCGCTATTCGACTTTTATATAAATATTCATAATTAATATTTTTCTATGAACTAAATTTCTCTGGCACTTTACTACCATATGCAATTTGACTTACACATTCCTTTTAAAAAAAATTAATTTCTGATATTTTGCCATTTTCATCCTTTTTTATCACTGATGAAATCCTCAATTATATAAATTTTTTAATGAATAATTTATTTTGTGAAATATTGATTTATAATAATTTCATTTAAAATTGATTTAAAAATATTAATTACAATTGATTAAATAGTAGTTGATGTAAAATTGTAAGTAAATTAAATTTACTATATACTACAAATTTTATATTAAAATGTAATTAATATTAAAAAATTGTGTCTATCTAAATTTTTACTTAATAAAATCGATACGCGATTTATTTAACAATAATATAACAATAATTTATTTAACAATAATTTAACTAGAAAATATATTCTTAATATACTTTGTCCGTGTATCTATAATCCTATTAATAAGACAAATCAAACTTTCAACAACTTTCGAAATTATTATGCCATGCTTATCTCTCAAATATATGTGTTGTACATATATCGCTTAATTTATTAATTTTGTTTGCAAATAGACAAGTACACAAAGCCAAGCACTAATCCAACGATAATTTATTTCAAAAAGTATTTGCAACGTCGAATCGTTAATGAGTCGCACTAAAATCCACAGCGTTATTGGCACGAATCACCTAACGTCTCGCCGCACGCTATTATCACGCCTTGTTACCCGGCCCACACGATTTTGTTTATCGCCGTTTACCGGTCGTGCGTACGTATTCCGGGAACAATAAAAGCAGGACCGGTGGAATCGTGCTATACATCGTAAAGACTCGAACTGATTAAGTATTATGGCGCGTTAATCTTTCACGCGACTCGCAGACTGGAATGTCGAGAATCCGGCGACGAAGGCAATTGGGGAATAAGCGCAGTCTAATCAGGCATTTAGGCGCCTCGGTATAAATTCTCGAAAAGTACCTCATACTTTTCCACGAACGGAAGATTCTTTTGAAAAACAGATACAGAAAGACGCGTCTAATGGAAAAAGAAATTTACACAATTCAAATCGACACAAGTAGTCAAATTTATAATTAAGTTTAAAGTTTCGAGATTTCCCTGCCACGTAAAACTTCCCACAAGTTTCAATTCTAATTTTTATGACAGATTCTTTGATAAATCAACGGCAAAATCTCTTTTCCCCAAAGAGATCTGAAATTTTATAACTCTGAAAATATAAAGTTTATTTAAATTTAAGTAGATATTTTTTCTTTTCGTTACATCTCGAAATCATTGACATTCCTTTTTTTGATTTCTTATAACTTGAATATTGTCGTTACATTTTTAATCTAATGAAAAGCTAATAATATTTAAAAAATTAATTTAATCTTAAAATCAGTGAATACTTCAGTCATTAGGTCTTTAGATTTTACTTAAATTAAACTATGGCAGTTAATCGTTAAAGGTTAATCGTACATGGCACGGTCGACGAAGGCAAATGCCAAGAAACGCGTCAGTATTTCTCAACAACGCTCTCCACGAATATCGACCCAGGCGAACCTTGTGCTTATGCAGAAACACGCTCGCGTAAGTAAAATTGCTTACATTTTTCAGACGCGAAACGAGTGGTGGGTAAGAGGTAACCGGAGGGGGGGCGGGAGAGGGGGAGGTTAGAGTATTTTCTTTTTCAAGCCTGACGAGCATCAAGCTCTCTCTCCGGGGCCCTTGAAGAGCAGCAACGCCGGGGAACGGACAACGGATCCGGCGCTGACGCTCATTACGATGATTGGCAGATTCAATTAACGGCCGACCGGGCTCCACCGCGGCGGGGTCGCCTCGGCTTAACCCTGGCTAAATATTATTAATAATAATCAGCTCATTACCGGCTCCATTAATTATCCGTGCCGAGTATACGCGGGTAGCGCGCCTCCAGGAGCGCACCAGATTCGAGGGCCGCGCGCGTTCGTCGATATTCGGCCGAAATAAAACTCACCCGATGGTCCGAGGAATACTCCGACGTTAACCCTCGCACCACCTCAAGTCACGTCGGTGTATGCAGAGCGGCATTCATAATTCGACGTTCATTAAAAAATAGTCGTTACCGTGCAGCAATCGATATCCAAACAAATTTCACGGAAACCCATTAGTGTGGTAAACGTGAATCACGAGATACGAAATCATCGCAAGCCGTATAACATCTTTCTGAATTTCTTAACTCAAGGCAAAATTGAAAAAATTTAATTGTTATTATTATACTGTAAAATATTAGAGGCTCTTTAAACTAATTGCTTGAGTTAACTAAAAATAAATAATGTTTTTAACTATATCATATTTTAATTACTAATTATTATTTTAACACAAAACAAGTAGTTAATATGTTGTTATTTAGCTCCATTATTTCAATTAAATTAATGATATATTGAGCACAAGCAATGACTAAAAAATGGTTAAAAATGAAATTGAATATAATTAGAGATATTACGAATTTAATAATATATTTAAAAAATTAGTTATTATTTTAGGGTAAAAACGGAATATTAAAAATTAATTTGTACGCAGAATTAAAATTGGTTTAGTTATTTCTTTCACAATTATTTTCTTTCTGTTCTTATTATCTTTTACTTTTTTTCATGGCTCTCTCTTCGTTATGTATAATACTGCAGGAATTGCAGTAGAATGCAGAATATAAAAATCTGTGGTTATCTTTCTCTAGTGCAGGATAATGCCACCGAAATTATCTTTACAATAGATGACTTTGGTAGAAAAATTCTTGCATAGAAAAATTTTGACATAGAATAAGAAAATATTTTCTCTATCTTAAATATCTTGTTCATATTTCTTTTATTTGCGACAAGTTAACTGCATGTAAAATGTGAAAATTAATATAATAATATATACACGAGCGGGAGAGGGGCCCACTAAATTGAAATAAATACAAATTATCATCTTGCAAAAGTAATTGGGATGATGAATTCAGATTCTCCATTCCCTTGGTTTTTTTCTTTCTTGACCATGTAACTTTTCTTGGCTATGGATGAACCCTTTTTCGTGCGGCTACACTTATATGCTTATAATTTAGCTTTCTATCAACCGTACAACGTATGCATCATATTTAACAATCGTTTTCCTTTGATCACTTTCACACTCTAGACAAAGTTGAACATAAATAATTTTTCATATACAAAAATATAGAATTGTTTATAATGGACGGAATAAATATATATTTTTATTTATTTAATATATTATTAATAAAAGATTTTATTGCATTTATATGTAGAATGACTCGACAATCGTAAAACAGTGGACGAAGAGCGAGAGGGAGGGCAGGCTGCGTCGGGGGGGAGGTGGGGAGCGGGTAGGGCGTGCAATATTAATCCATTTAACAAACTCATTATCGATGAGATATACCGAGCGTTTACCGTGCGCGGCGGCGGCGCGAACGCGCTCCACCTATCCCGGGGGAACCCCGGCTATATTAGCGGCTTGGCACCCCTGCGGCTTGATTTACGGGCGCGCGCTAACGAGCCTCGGCCCGCATCAGCCACGAAGAGGAGGTGGTGCAGGACGATGCAGCAGCACTCGGGCGCTACGGTTACGACGCAGCGCGGGGGTCATGGGCGTCGCTAAAAATTTATCCGTCGGGATGGCGAAGACGAGAAAGCGAGGAAGAGTGATCTCGGCGCGATCGACAGTGGCTAAAATATCGCTCGACTTGTATTGGCGCGGTGTGCAATCAGGTAAGTTGAAACGCTATTCTAAAGTATAAAAATTTAATTCATTTTCAAAGAAATATAAAATTGATTTTCTTAACTGCAAAATTTCTGCACACATTATCAGATTATTATAATATTTCTATATATATTCGTTATCAACCATTAAATTGTCAAAGAATGAGATACACTCATTTGGTAAATAATTAATTGTGTTTGACATATCAGTGTTTCCTGTTTACTGCGAATTTATAAAGACTTTCGCGATTAGTATTTAAATGCATTTCGCAAAACCAAATTACATTCGCCCGTTGAAGTCCGCGAATTCTACATATATTTACACATTCTTTCATTACCCTGTATCATTCGGTGGCAACTCGTACCGAACACACCCACGAGGTGTTAATCAGTTCTTGCTCGGCTCAATTAACTGGGATCGATAAGTTTGGCAGAAGATATTCCCTTCCTTTCTCCCCTTTGATTGCCTCATTTCACAAACCGTATAAATTCAAAAATGAAAAAAGGAAACGGATATTCTTCCCGTCACGAGCATCTTGCAATAAAGAGTTCATCGGAAATTCCCTTGCTCGGATCGAGTTTTGTCGTGCTCGAAAATCGAGTTTCTCCTTCGATACGTAGGTCCAAGGGCCACCTCCATGGCGGCGCCCATGACGTCCTCGATATACGACAGAACGGATGCGTCGGTTGGTGGAAGAACGGCGAACGAGAGGCACATCGCCCTGTTTCTCTCCGACAATATGCCGGCCGGCTGGAAATCGCGAAACGATCCAACACCGGCGGCCCCCGGCGGGCTGATTGGACCGTATTTGGTTGTAATTAAGGCACCGGCGGCGGCCATTAGCGAACTGCGAAAACGAACAACATTGTTTAATGCTCATCGCGCGTAAATCAGAGTAAATTCTGTCTCGTACTGTCTTTTTTTCGTTCAGGAGCATCGCAGTTGGTGCCTCCTTAACGTTGTGCAAAAAAAACCGTGGTACCTCATAAAAAGACATTCAAAGAATATTATTTCTCACATACATTTTCTCCATTATTATTTCTATACATTTTCCAAATTTAACTTTCTGTGTAAAAGAAATTGATCAACAAAAAAGTTATCTTCCATTTATTATAGATCGTTAAGATTTTTTATTTTTTAATAGATGGAAGATAACAGATCAATTTATTTTTTAAATCAGTGGAATAATTGCAACATATTTTTTTCCATCAGTATATAGAAATGAATGCGACAACAAAGATTCTCTTCAATAATCGGGGATGTATAAATAAGAAGTAAAATAATATCTTTATTCCACTTTGAAACGTCTGATTATCCGTGTGTGCATGCTCACGCTCGTGAAATTAACTAGGCACGAACGGCTGGCAAAAATTTATTACGCAAAGTCGTTGGAATGATGTTACGCGAAAGTCTTCTGCCGTGTCGAGAGACGAATATGGCAACAATACTTCTCGACTCGCATAATTGGCGTTATGGGCGCCCAATGGGGCCACCTCGCGACGATGCCGGGAGGGCCGCCGGCGCGGGATGAAGAGATTTACAATGTTCCCGGTCGTAAAATAATCAATAAAATCTGCGCAATGTAAAGAAACGGACGTGCGGCAATGATTTAGTATGCGGAGCGCCGGGCCCCGTCGTTCTCCTCTCACCATCCTGTTCAGGGTGGTTTCCTCAGGTCCGTCCTTAAGGCTCGGCCATACGAAGGGCGAATTGTGAGGCGCCACGAGGAAAAAAAAAAGAAATTCAACCGAACTCGAATTGAAATTTAGGGATCGGACGAGCGATTCTTTTTGTCACAATTATATTGCTAACAATATAATTGCCTGCTTTGTTAGCAGTCGAACAACATTGAGGAATTATCGAGCAATGGGAAAGTCTATGGGTAATGTCTACAATTGATTTTGATATTATAACACAATAATATTTTTATATAATTATTAAATAAGAAGTAAACAGTGTGATATGATTTGTAATTACTTAGAGTTTGCTATATCCATTTAAAATTACAAAACTTTGATGAGTTAAATTCAAAGATGTCTCAAATAATGTTTAATAATAACTAACACTTTTTTAATCTCAAGTAGATTTCGCTATTGTTTCAGTTTCAAACATAATTACCCTCGTAAGCAATTAAATTTATATTTTAAAATATTCGGGCAATTATAATTTTTCGCTTGAGATCAATGTTGGCTTGTAAAAGTAAAGTAAAATTACTTTCTTCAACATATCGCTGTTCTTTGGACGCTACTCGAATTCAGTTCATAACGACATATGATCGATTGCGCTTGTTGAAAAAGGAAATATACACATAGGCCACATGTCGTTGTCGGAATGAAAACCAATTAGAAAGAAGCTAAGCAGGAGTCGATGGTCGTTTTGAAAAAGCGCGTCGCCTCGTAATCATCGCTAATACATCAGCGCGCCCCATTTGCGAGCGTAAGTCACCCAAATGATCCTGTAGCATCACCACGCAGATAATAGGCGTGGCTCCGGCTATTTTGAGTGGTGCGTATCTCGGTTTTACGAGGCGTTAAAGGTACCGTGACTGATGACGGAGCCGACTAACAAGTTTTCACAGGTAAAACAAAGACGTTTGACAAATTTTGATCTTCATCCATCTATTGTATCGCTATTAGACGCTTTTATCAATACTCGCTTATATATTTTAGTTTTATATTGAGAAATTTCTATAAGGATCCGGACAGAATTTTCTCAATAATATAAAAATTATACTTGATAATTTATTAAACGTTGAATCCGCTTCATTTCATTATATTAATGTTATTTATTTGCTTTGCATTAGTATTATTTAGTATATAATTGCTTTTTTTAACTAAATAAATTGAAAAAGATCTTCTTAATACAATCATTATTTTTATTTTGTGACAAGTATCAGTATTTTTACCAGTAATTATTGTAATCTCTGCTAGAATTAAAACTTTTACCACTGTCTTTAATATTATTATTGCTTTTAATGTCATTTTCTTAAATTGTTTAATATTCATTTTTTAACTTGAATTCATAATACTATCTAACTCTAAACAATTGTTTTGATATGAGTTTTAAAAGATTAAGTTTATACTTTCAATAATTTTTCTGCCTCCAATAAACTTTCTATTCTTCTACATCTCGTTATCTAAAATTAACTACAATATATTTTGGCTCACTCAATCGAATCAATCAATTAATCGAATCATGAGGGTTTTCTGAATGTGGGTAGTGCCTTAAGTTTCCTGTGGGAAATATAGCGTGATTCGCCCCGAGGTTTTGCGGCGGGAGCCAAGTATGGTGACGAATTTACGAGCTCCTTACAAGCGGGGGCCTGCCCTCTTCGTGAGCATGTAGCGGGCAATAAAGTACGAGGCCAGAGGATATTCGAAACAATCAGGCCGAGGGAGGGCAGGATCTGTATCGGTTCGAGAAGGCCCGGATCAAATTTAAGATTGATTTACGAGTGATTGCATGCCGGCGATCCCCGTTTTCCTTCGAATAATCCGTCGCTCACTCTATTTACGGAGCAATAATGATTTCTCACGGATAAAATCAAGAAATTGATAGAATAGAACGATAGAACATACGTCGAATAGAATAGAATATTATGTGATCAATTGATTTAGAATTTAGTTCGAATAAGACTTAGATGAGATTACTAAAACATAATGATAAATTTAATCAAGTCCTAAGCAAGATAATTAAATTCTTGTTATCAAAACTGAATGTAAGTAGAAATTAATACATAAATTAATCTTCTAAAGATGTAAATATATGTATAGTTTTTAAAATATTTACGGAATTAATTGTTGGTCGAAATATTTTTCAATTGTTTAAAGTTACAAATTGCGTAACTTTCGTAAAATTCTTTTTCACTATAATATATAGCTATTATAGTTTTATCTGTTAAAGTGAAATAAATGAAATGACTCTAAATGCACAAAGCTGATTTAAACGATTTTTTGGAGGCTCAATTAAGCAATTATTCTTAGATCGCTATCGATAAATCCGCCGTTGGCCACGACACCGTTGGAAACGACTTTACAATGATAGAGTGAAACGATAAAAAGTCTCGTTGGGAAACCTACGCGGCTAGATTTCGCAATAAATAGGGGGAAGCAGGAAGTATTTGAGCGGAGACGTGTTATTACGAGGTCGATGAATGTGAGAGAAGGATGTAAGGAGGCGAAGGAAGAGAGAGAAAGAGCTGTGGAAAGTTTTGCTCGTTTTTGCACAGCGAGATTCTCGCTGCCGATTGGTCTTCTCATTATGCGGCAATTAAACAACATGGCGCCCGCAGTGGCTCGTTCGATTCTTTCGCTTAGCGCGGCGCTAGCCATCGGATCTGGTATATTGGAGAGAAGGCCAGCGTTGAAATCACCTATTACACCTATTACATCTATAAAGAATATTTCTAACCGCGTGCAATAATAAGATCTAAGAATATCTTACTTATGTAATAAAACGTCATGATTCATATTAATTTAGGTCTGTTCATTGGGCATGAGTAATTTGCATGACTTAATTTTTTTTTAATTCAAATCGTGTATTAATATTAATATAAATTGATACATTAACTGTTACTAAATACTTTTTTTAATGTTAAAATTTAAGCAGAATAAATTAAATCAAGGTTTAGTATTAAAAATAAGATTAAAATAATTGATTTCTCGTATAAAAATCTTGAGATCTGATCTTTAAGGACTTATTAATAAAGAATAACATTTTTCAATGCGTAATTATGAAATTTCAATGCGCGAAAAATAAAATTAAAAGCTATTATTGTACAAAAGTTAAAATTAAATTCATAATATATCACAAGGAAGTCTAAAGTTATAAATTATTAATTTTTGGCATGTTCCTTGAACGTCGGATTGCAGAAAGTCGACGTCGCTTGTTTGTACAGAGGATTCTCGCCCTGAAACATTTCGACATATTGATGTTCCGGCAATCTCGTAGTTGCGCGATCAGGAACAATGAGAAATAGCGACTCACTCTGTCCCATTTAGCGAGGGCGCGCTCCTTCTCGAACTTGGCGTATTCCCTCTTGTCGTGAATAATTGTGAGGATCTTCCAAATGAGGAGAATCAGGAAACCGATAATGACGGTGCTTATGACGACGCCTAGCGCAACACCTACGGGAGAAAGTAAATCCCAGTAAATTCCAGTTCATCTTGTATATCTTTCTTGGCATATTCAATCGTGTACGTAAGCGCAACCAACGCGCGAAGATACTATATTAGTTTCTAGATACTATATATTAGTTTCTCAACATTATCATAAAATGATAATTAGGATTAGAGAAAGAGAAGAAAGATCGAGAATCGCCAGGCCTTACAGAAAAGTTTAAAGTAATAACATAAAATACGTTACACAATTTTTTTGAATACGTTATGTGCAGATGTGCATTATTAATCTCACGACTAATTAATTACACGTTTGTTACTCATTAATTTCAAAGAGCATGAGACATAAATTTAATATTTCAGGAAACATAACGTAACAAAGCAAATAATTTATATAATAGCACGACAAAAATAATTACCGAAAACGTTAATGGGCGTTGGACAAGCTCTCTCTTTCTCGGCTTGAATCTTGAAGATCTTGATGTCGCCCCCAGTTCCGGCTCTGTGATATTGATATTTGAAGACAAACGTACAACCTGCATCACCCGGTGTTCGACATATGCGGGCGCCGGTTTCTTCATCTCTCGCGGGATCTTCCTCGACAGTGTCAACCTGTGGTAATAAGCGTTGTAAGCATTTGCATCGCAAATAATCAATTCTCCTCGCGCAGCTTGCAGAGTAGATGTTATCTCAAGGTAATTACTAACGATGTCTAGTTCGTGCATGCACAAGTCACACTTTCCGTTTGTCGCGAGTGGCCCTGTGTTGTACGCCATGCATTCCACACAGTCCTTCAGCTCCTCACACCGTTGTCCCGGACACGTCTAAAATGAGTTATAAATAAATGCTTTGTAAGATTAAGATATTTTAATACTAAAAACTCTAGAACACTCTATATAAATGCATGTAGATTGAAATGTGCATTTTCTAAATAAGTAAAAATCAAATTATATAAAAAACTAATAAATCCACATTCGATAATTGATTTAACTTTTAATAAATAATTTCCATTGAGTTGGAAAAAGTATATAAAATTCACACAGAAATATTATTAGACTACCAAGTTTTAACCCAATTGAAATTGTCATCTTCTCTAATGAATTATATTCATATCAATCTTATTTCGCTTATTATCAAATTAAATAGTTAAAATAAAATTAATAAATAGCTGTAACGATTAACAATTTAAATTATTTTATATTCATACAATTTACCAATTTACCAATAAATTTTATTTTATTTTCAATAAAAAAGTCTTTGCGAGTATACAAGTTGCAACCAAGTGCGTATTACGCACAATAATATTAATTCCACGTGAACCGTCTTCTCTATGCGGGTAATTAATTAAGTATAAACATTTTAATGTTTAATGAAAACATTCACGTTCGAATCTTTTTTACGTTCTTTCTTATTTTGCTTGCTGGAAGAAATTGTTTCTCGCTTTCTTCCAACAAACTTTCCAGATTATTTCCTTACGCGCGCACACACTCACTGGGCATTCCTCGCAATATTGTCCGGAATATCGGATATTGTCCCGCTCGTGACAGTGACAGCTGCCGCAGATGCAGTTACCGCGTCCGCTGCAAATCTCGACGTTCTCGCCCGTCGGCGGGATGCATGTGCTGTTGGTCTCCTTGCAGTCGCACGTCTCGCCACCCCATCCCGGCAGGCAATTGCAGGTACCGCATTCGCACTTGCCCCGGCCGCCGCAGACCTTAAACGGACAAAGGAGAGACGAACGGCGAACGTAATGGGCTACGTACAAAGGCGTGTAATTTGTCCAACCGCCCTTATAAACGCCGCTGCCGCGCTCGCTCGAAGGTAAGATTGCCGTGTAACTTCCGCGCGAATTTGTTAAAAGTAACTATCAAGCGACAACACGGTAGTTACGCGCGATAATAGAGATCTTCTATCCCTGGCTACTCTCTTTCAAGCGTGTAATTTTTATTGTCTATATTGGCAGTAAATACTTGTACATACTTAGAAATTATTTTACTATTTCTAGTATAGCAGCATTGCTACATTATTTTTAATCCATAGTAAAATAAAATACTGTATAATGTAATAAAATAAAAAGCAACGCTACACTAAAGATAGTTAAATATTTCCTAAGTATAATGTATAAGTATGTACAAGTATTTTAGTAAATCATTTTTAATCCATAATAAAATAAAATAATGTAGCCATACTATAGCTTTATTATGATAAATCACTACTTATTATAATAAAATAAAATAATATAACTATACCATAACTTTACTAAATCATTTTTAATCCAGAATAAATAAAATAATGTCTATTTTATTATATAAGAATCGCATATATATAATATCTGTTGAATATTTTTAATTAGAAACTAAGCACTTTTTTATCTTACGTAATGAGCATTAGGACTTTATCCTCACTGCTTAGAATTTTATTTTGCGATTCTATTATGTCTCTAATTTTCGGACATACCTGGCCACCACTGCGTTTGCAAGAGAAATTGTCACATTCGCAGTACGTTCCGTAGAAGAATTCTTGCGGATTGTTCGGTCGTTTGTCGCAATCGCAGACGCCACACTTGCATGTGCCATGACCGTTGCAGAGCTCGGTGGTTTGATTGTCGGGTTTGCAGTCGGTCACCGAGATCGATTTGTCACCCTTATTTCCCTCGCACTCGCATTGCTTTCCATTAAAACCAGGGTTGCAGGAACACACGCCGCACATGAATGTGCCTTTTTCCTTGCATTCTATCGCATTCGGTTGATATCCCTGTGTCGCGAATGTTAGTTTAAAATTCAATACAAAAACAAAAGTGTTAGGCAATAAGCAAATTTTATTGCTACGAAAAATATAAATAATGTTTTTAATTAATATATTTTTGAATATTATACCTAAAATAAATTTATATATTAAATAGATTTTTCTTAGCGTTATTATTCGAGCTAGCTCTTTTGCTTTAGTATATTTACCGAGTGTCCAGGTTTCTCACAAGGACAGTCGCATACAATTTCCAGATCGATAGTCAAACTCTCATTTAGGCCTCTAGGTTTAATCTCCATAGTTTGATTCCAATCCTTTGAATCTTTGGGACACTCTATAACCTGACGCCAATCAAATCATAATGAATCATATTTTAAAAAATTAATAATAATATTTATAACTTATTAGCACACCTTAAGCACAATTTCAAACTCGATAACATTGCCTACGCGAAGTCCTCCGCACTCCCGACGTTCCATCAACTCTCCCGTTTTGTTTAAACATCGGGAGAAATATTTAATGTTGATCATCTTCGGCGCTGTATCGATCATTGTCACCGAGTCCACTAATTTCTGTAAATACATTCAATTTTTATCAATTTTTTAATTACTATATGGGCTTCGTATAAACGCTTCGTGCTAACGCGAATGATTGATAGCGGGAAGATTTGAAACCCTGTCCTTATCCCACAAATATCTTATTTTTTCAGAGGGAAATCATAGAGAACTTTGTAGACATCAGGGACTATTATAGCTCTAACCGTCAATAATTTTACTACTCTACTATTATTACTAGTTACTATATAATTAGATAAAATAAATTAATTTTCTGAGATAAACCGAAATTATTAATTAATTTTCTATTAATTTATCTGGATTATAACGCGAACTGAAATGTGTGGAAAAATAATTTTTATAATTTAATTACGTATATTATTTTTTATAATAAAAGTAATCACTTCGTATTCGCTGCTCACTAAAGCGACAACATTTTTTGAATCATTTTCCAGAGTTCCGGTTGAGGATCCGCTGATGCTACGACTTAACCGTTGATAAGTGTCATTTTTGTGATCAGGAACGGCAAAGATAATATTCATATTATGCTCACGTGCTTTCTTGTTGATCTAAACAAAGAAAAGAATTTTTAAAAAATCTTAAGCAATTAAATTCACAAATTACGCCTGTAAGTGAAATAATTCTCGAAGAAAGAAAATAAATGAATATACTTCTTGTTACTCTCACTTGAGAAATTGACGGATAATCCTGTAGAAGGGAGTGAGTGTAGAATCCTTTCTCGTCCAAATGGCACTTGCAATCGTTGGGTTCTACTATTCCCGCAAGCTGAAAAACCGTTAAGCTTTTTCATCTCGAAGTCTTAATTATCACTTGGTCTATTTATTTCAGGGCGCGACCTAGTATTTCATTTTGATTTACGTACCTTACCGTCCCCAGCGATGTGGAAGATCGCGTCGGTCGAGAACACAATAAGATGACGTGCTTTTTGGCGCCAGCCGATTTCCTTGGTGCATACCATGACCTGCATCATCGCGTCGAGCCCGCCTTCGGGACCGTCCAGATTACCCGACACCGGCGCCGCTTGCACCTGATCCTATTTGATAATTGTTACTACTTCAACAGACTATTCAACAGATCATTGAAAATTAATTGCACGAAATCGTCAAAAATAATTCGAAGCGTAACTCCTTAAAAGATATAAAATATATATCCTATATTTATAGAATAATAATTTTTGGAAGTTATCGAAACTTTTTATCATTATTATTCTAAACTGTTCAGTGTGATTTTTTTCATTTGTTTTAATATGTGCTGAATTTATAGCTGCATAATGGTAATTACCTCAAATAGAGCTACGTTTTCCGTGAGAGGCATTTGATTTTTATAATCATAAGGCGGTGCACATGGCTTTCCAGTTTTCAAAGTGCAGGGTGACTTCAATCTGATGTAAAAATTCAATCGGATTATAAATCTCTTACTAACACGATTCCATTCAGTTATAATATTTTTTTAACAATTGTAATTAATTTTCTATTTAATTGAGCGAAATGTCCTTTGCAATGATATACATAATGAATGTAATTACTTTTCGGGCTGCGTGCTAGTCATTGGTAAAACGACCTTATCTACAAAGCTGCCAAAGCCAATACGGAAGTTTGACGTGAGCTTTTGCATGGCTTTAGCCAATTGCAGACCGAGTTTCGATAATTTGTTTCTGTACGGCTCCATGGACGCTGAGAGATCCATAAGATAATATAGATCCACAGGATAATCCTCCGCCTGACTGTATTTCATAGTTAAACGATAGTCCTGTCCTATAAATAATTTGTCCAAATTCTTGACTCTTAAAAGTTGTGATTTACTTGAATTATGTATAGCATTAGATAAGTATATTAGAAATATTTAAAAAAATAACGTTTTACAGTTTTATATATATTTTAACAACAAAAACTATTTTATTGTAATTTCTAAAAAAAAAGTTGTGTTTCAATTATGCAAATTAAAAGTCGGCATACATTTTTTCATGCTAAACAGAAGTCCGTTTATATGGATTATTATGAAATCTTTCTCTCACCTGGCCTAAGACGTAATCTTATCTTCTGGGGTTGAACTTGAATTGGATCTTTACCCTTGATCGAGGATAACGGTCGGTTTTCTAAAGTGTCCATTACATTTTCATGATCTATCACAGCCTGTCGTAGACACCAAAGGTCGCCTTCTCTCAGATACGTTTGTTTGGATACGCAACGCAACAGAGGAGCACTTACACTCTGTTTAGATACCTTATAAAACCGTGAGAAGAAATCAATTATCATCCATTATGATTTGAAGAACTATTAAAATTAAAAGCGCCTTTAAATTAAAAATATTTCAATGCGCGCGACATGCAACGAAAGTTGTCTGACAAAATGTTCACATTTTATTAACGGTGACTGTTAATTTCAAGTTCTCAAGTTTATTCGCATGACATATGAAAAAATTTTAATTCGGTCCTTCGAGAATAATTCTATTATGGCTGATGAATTTTCAATGCATATAACTATTCACTTGTAAGAAGGTGAACACAAATCTCGAAAAAAATTTCGACGTTATTTAATTTAATTAATTTGATATTAAATTAAATATTTATTTAATTTAATATCAAAATTATTTCACAGTACAATGAAATATTAAACTTTATTTTCAACTTCTAATTAATTTTTATAACATTTTGAGAAATAATTCTCTTATGTTTTAAAGTGAATTCTTTTTTCGGAGATTGTAAATACGTTACTTTTGCTATTACATAAATATGCTTATGAAGCTATTAACGAACGTTTGATGATCAACAGTTAATGACATATCACGACTATTTTATTCATTTTATATCTATGTTGTGTTCATTATTACCTTTAAAATCCATTTCATAAATTTTATATCAATTTAATTGTATGAAAATTTATTTCCATTTTATTACATCTAATATTTATTTTATAATAATAAAATTTGCAATATTCGAGCTATATAATATTTAAACTAATGAAAAATCACAGATTCTTCTTCCAATTTAACAAATATCTTCCAACTTAATAAATTACTACAAATAATAGAATTTATTGTAATGTAAGACTCTCAAGAGCAAATCCTCAAATTTTTCTCACACATCGAGCACATGTACGCTCTATTTATAGACGGGCGCAGATGAATCCTCTCTCTTCCGGTTCCCATTTAGATATCAGAGGACTGATAGAAAAGGCGAAAGAAACGTTTTCGTACCGAGCGCGCGCAAGTCATGCGAAACAGTCATGCGGTAAGTATTCACTCGTATGAATCACCGGTGCTGGAGAACGCAAACGCAAGGGTGTAGTCGCAGGTGCGCGGCTCTCCCGCGCGTCTTCTCCCGCGGATTCTCTCTTTCTCCTTCTCTCTCAGCGCGTGTCATCTCTAGTGGACTAGACCGCTCGTTAACGGCGCTTATAAATATTCATTACCGTCATGGAGCACCAGACGCATTGCGGCGTTTGTAGGCAGCTCGCGCAGGTCTGCCGCGACTCGCAGAGGCTTTCCCGGTCGCGGTGCTGCGCGCTCGCGGCCACGGAGAGGAGGACGCGCGCTGTCACGTGGAGGAGGACGATGATGGTCGTCCACCGTGCCATGCCGTCGTTTCCGCGGGAGTGTCGAAGCGTTTTAGGCCTTCGCTCCGACGCGAGGCAAGAGCCGCGGCACGAACTCGCGCGATTCCGAAAGGATACTGCGGCATCCCGCGGAAATGACTCCGTGATAAAACTCCGCTTCGCGGTAATGCGCGTGATTAGGTAATCGTTCTCGCGTTCTCCACCTTAGTCGCCGATTTTTCCTGGGACCGGCCGGTGATCGGCTGTCCCGCGAAACCTCGCTCGGCCGCGGTGCCGGAGCGATGACGAATTCTATTTCGTTGGAAAATCTTTTTTTATATGCTCTAAACGCGAGCATCTCGCAGTAGAAGTAGATGAATGACGTGTAATAATGTTAATAGGCATGACTGTAATGACCGGTTTGAGAAACGAGGAAAAAGAGGGAGAAGCGAAGAGAAAAAGCTCGTGTACAGAGAGAATTTTTCGTTACATTTTATCGTAAAATTGACTACAAATTTCAACAAGTTTGTTGATAAGAGTAGAATAACTAGACAGCTAAATAAAAATAAAAAAAACCTAAATATTACTGAAATTGATAGGAATTTGTGAAATATACAACAGAAATTTTATAAACTACATAATAAAAATTATCAACCAGATTGTAATATTAATCAAATAGATTTTATATTTGATTGATGATGGATATGAATAAATCAGAGAGAATATAAATAAAAATCTTCGTAATATTAGTTATTCCACGATTACCATGATTCTTAGGCTAAATTTTTAGAGAAAATTCTCTCCATGTATATACGTGGTAAAAAAGAAATGATATTGAATTAACGATATTAGTTAATTTAATTGAAATGATCTTGTTAATTCAATAACACTATTGATGAAATGAATAGCGTTTTATTAAAAGCGTAATTTATTTATTTCATCAATACTGTTATTCAATTAATAAATTAATAATTATTTTTAATTAAACTGCTGTTAATGCCGTTAATACAAAATTCCTTTATCCTGTATTTTCATGAAATAGTTTACATTTAGCATTATATTTACAAACAATTAATGAGATCATACATGAAGTATAAAATATACAAGCAACCAGCTTGAAATCAATTTATACCATTTGAGTTTGTAACAAGAATTATTGAAATGTAAAATTTTGCTTATAATTCGAAAACAAATAAGTATGACAAATACAAATTTTCTTCATTCTATTCTTGTGCTCCGAATTCACCCCTCACCCCGAAGTTACGCTCATATGTTTCAAAACAATCTATATATACATATGTAATAAATATATAATTCAATCAATATATACATAGTAATCAATATATACATTAATATATCTCTTTTATTCATATAAAATACATAAAGTACAACAGAAAAATAGAAATTCTACATCAATTGCGTCATATATTGCTCACTCGTGTAATTAATGTAACCTAGGATTCCTAGGAATTCATTTAACATTGTAAAAGGTCAGCCTGCTGCCATCTAGCGTTCTAGCTAGGAATTATTCTTGAGTTTTCTGGCAGATAAAACGCAAAGATAGGAATATCATTTTTATTCCGTTCAATCGTAATTTTTCTTTCCTCATATTTATTGCAATGCTAAAAAATATAAGTCCTCTTTCGAATTTTATTCTCAGAAACAAAGGATTCGATAGCGTTTTTTTATTAATATAAATTTACAGTAATAAATTTTGGCAATCAATAATGCACAGTCTACTGCCATCTAGCGTCACCGCAATGAATTATTCATGTTCAGCTTCGTCAAGCCTTCAATAGATGGCATCTCGAGAGAAAAACAAAATCTGACAGCATCGGAATTTTCAATAATTCCGTAATAATTCACAAAACGTCTATTCTTTTTCCCATTTTACTATATTACATCAATTCTCTAAACTTAAAATAAAATAAAATAAAATAACACATAATTAGATGTCGAAGAGAAAAAGAGGAGAAATGAACAATAAGAAAAAAGTTCAAAAAACAAATCTAAAACATCACGATCCACATTTCCGTTTTTGGGACTCCATGACATTTTGCGAATACATTTGACAATAAATTCAAGAGTCATCTCGCCGATCATATAATGTAAAGCAATGTAAAACAAACTGTTCTTCCAAATGTTCTTCTTTAATATTGATATAATTCACGGGGCCCTTTTGTATTAACGAAATTTTGCAAAATTTTTCAAAAAAATTTCCCCGACGATCCGTCTATCCCACCGCGTTTCAATTTCTCGCTGAAACGCGAGCGTGCAAACATCCTATTTCTTCCTACAACAACGAGGCGTTATCGCCGTGATGACGCGCCGTTTTGGAACTCCCGCTCTAGAGCGCGACTCTCGAGGCCCGTGGCCGCTTCCATGAGCGGAAACCGTCGCCGCCGGAGTCTCGAGTCTCGAGTCTCGATTGCGTACGCTCCGCAAGGTGGGAGACCGTATAATCCTCTCGTCACTCGCACGCAATACGCGACGGAGAGTGGTGCATGCACTCGGCCGGACCCGCCGACGAGTTTGACAGATGACCGACTGTCAGCGCGCGACGAGCTCGACAAAGTGAGGACCGACGTGTGCGCGCCGACATGGAGGCAGTGCCGAGGTTGCCGATGATATGGTTCCAGCTGAAAGTCAGTCCCGAGCCGACCACCTTCGGCCCGAAGCTCAAGCAGGCACGATGTTTATCTCCCTTTTTCCCTTATATCTAATTAGTCGCCCGCCCCGCGTTTCGCAATCCGTCGCAAATCTGTTCGTTTGCACGGAATGTCGAGGTGCTCATAAGGGCAACCCGCCACTCGGACGTTGACTCTACTTCGCCTGTGCATCATCTTCCTTTTTTTTCTGCCTTGCAGTATATACAGGATTTTTACAACGAAGACCCGGAGTCGTACAACAATGAGATACACCAGCTGGAGAGCTTGCGCTCGATGGCGGTCAGACCGCCAGTCGACATGGCTGGGTGTGCACTGCTGAAGAAGTATTATTGCCAGCTGCATTTCCTTCAGAGCAGATTTCCCATGTACAAGGATGGTCCTGCTGCGGTTACGTTTACATGGTATAAAGTCTACATTAAGTAGCAGGCTCGCAGTCGAAACAAAACATTCCAGATAACACAATCTTCCAAAAGCATGTCAAAAACATTCAAAAAACGTCTTTATATTCTAAAAATGTCTATAGATCATGTTTCGGAGATCTTGTGCTGTCTGAGATCAGTGACATTACATCTATGTTATAATTTTGCACTCAACAATGTAATATAACACATATTATTTTATTACATTTATATTGTTGAGTGTGAAATTATAACAGATGTAATGTAACTGATGCTCTATGTTTACTGGGCTGATATCGAAATGTCATAAACGTCATATTGAATGCGTTAGAATCATGACAAATAATGTCAGCTTGCTACTTGAGACATTTTTCATAACACTTTATGCATATTTAATTGTTTAGTTTTAATTGTACATGCATTTGTCAATTTGTTCCTATTAAGTCATAAAATGCTTCTTTTTTAGGAGAGACGCTTACGCAAACTTGGTGTGTTCATTGGGCAGTGTCCGTTTTGAGATAATATCGATTTTATACAATATCGGGGCGATGCACAGCCAGCTGGGCGCGCGGACTGAAAGGAACAGCGCAGATGGAATGAAGATGGCGTGTACTCACTTTCAGTGCGCAGCGTGGGCCTTTGAGCACCTGAAGAACAGTTTTCCTCAGCCGTCTGGTATCGACTTGTCACCGGAATTAATGACCTTTATGCATCAGCTCTCCCTGGCGCAGGCTCAAGAATGCATATTGGAGAAGAGCATGCTGGACAATCGCAAGCCAACGATTGTAGGTACGTTTCATCGACTCACTTTTGTAAGTCAATCTCTTAACAGTTCAGTTCTGTCTGTCATTGTACATTGTATGTATTATTGCAGCAAAAGTTGCAAAGCAAATAGTAGATTACTTTACTATGGCCCTATCCACGCTGGACCAAGGCGGAGCTGAAGATGGGACTATATCTGACACTGTGGGTAGCAAAATTTACAAGGTGAGTTAAATTATAATTTATATATTTCAATTTGTTTACACATTTTTGTGAATTTAAAGTATTATGTTTTTAGCGATAAAATTACAAGTCGAATAATTATAAATCGAATCTCTAAACTTTTGCAGAGCTGGAAACGCTACGTCAAGTTTAAAAAGGCGTATCATATGGCCGTTACATATCTTTATCAAGGCCTCGCTGCAGAGGAACAAAGGAAAATGGGGGAACGAGTTGCTTTTTATAACGCTGCGTTAGCATCCCTCAACGAGGCACACACAATCTACGATTTCGCAAATGTTAAAGAGGAAAAAGCTGCAGTGGAAGAATCGCTCACGTTTACCAACGATGTAATCGAAGGCAAGAGAAAAGCCGCTAAAAATGAAAACGATTTTATTTATCACGAAGAAGTGCCTGAAAAAGAAAGCCTTCCTATAGTGAAAGGCGCGTCTTTAGTTAAAGGAGTATCGTTTAACATAAATGACCCAGAGGTATCAGGACAAGATATATTTGCAAGGTAATTTTGTAATATTTTGCATTCAACATTTTTTTATAATACAGTTTATTTTTTATTATTAAATTACAAATATAAATAACGAAATTATATTTTTTTTTCTTCTTAATCTTTTATAACATTATACATATTCCTTTTATATGAATTTAATACTCGTATGTTGTTTCACAGATTTGTTCCTATGAAAGTACACGAAGCTAATTCTCTTTATTCAGAGGAAAAAGCTAAAATATTACGTTTTATTGGAACAAAAATTGACGAAAAAGATCAATATCTTAATACTTATCTTACTTCCTTGAAGCTGGAACATATGAATTTATGGGATCCCGATTCACAAGGTACAGAATGGGAGTGCGTACCTCTCCCGGAAGAATTACTCGAACGATGTGCTGCGCTTAATGCGAAACAACATGTTATTCAAGAATTAGTAGATATCATGGGAAAATTATCTGAAACGAGTCAAGATGTTGAGACAGTATTGAAAGAAATATCAAAATATCTGTTGGATGAGGAACAAAGGTATGAATTAATTATCTTTTACTTTTGTTAAAAATTTTAAATCTTTAATTTCATAGTAGTTAGAAAATATTATTAACGAATTAATTTTTTTATAGGGAAAAACAATATCAAGATGCAGTAGGCAAGAGACCACCGTCGATAGTAGCAACAGATCTAACTAGAGAAGCTAAGAAATATGAGGAAGCACATAACAAAGCTTCTGAGAGTAATCAAGCTCTCCATAAAGCAATAACGATGCATGTAAAGAATTTAAAAATTCTTGCGCAGCCAATAGCTGATTTAATGGCCCAAATCCCTTCACCAAACACATATTTTGGAGGTAATTTATATATATTTTTTTATATATTTATAATTTATATACTATATAATAAATTTTCTATATAAAACATATGATAATATAATTATAATAATTCAAATAACTTATTGAATTTATTTTTTTCAATATTTTTAGATCAAGGTTCGGAGAAATCACAAAGTAAAGAAATAGAGAAAATGCATACTAAAGAACTGAAACGTGTCTTAAATAAAGTAGATGAAATGCGAATGCAGAGACTTGATTTGCTTACCAAATTACGAGATCAAATTGTCCAAGATGATCTAACACGTTTACTAGTCACGGCTACGTCTGAATCTGTCTCTTTAGATCGTTTATTTACGGACCAGCTTAGCAAGCATCAGAGTTTGGTCAGTAAAATTTCACGCAAATTATTTCATATTGTTTAATTAATAACGATTGAATAAAAGAGCTTAATATCGGATTGCAGGTGAACTTGATAGAACAAAATCTTGCTGCACAAGATAACATATTAGCGGCTCTGACGGATGCATATGCACAGACTGCTAATGTACGCAAGAACGTGGAGGAAATACTGAAACGTAGAGAAATGACTATATCTTCGTTAATCAATTCTTACGACGCGTACGAGGATTTGTTAGCAAAATCGAGCAAAGGCTTGGAATTCTACAGAAAATTAGAAATAAACGTCTCGAAGTTACTGCAGCGAGTTAAAAGCACGTGCAAGGTGCAGGAAGAGGAACGGGAGCAGATACTTGCGCAGGATAACAAGAACACATATGAAAAGACTGATCCAGCCATACCGTCGACTTACGATCAAGCACGTCCTCGATCCGGTAATGGTCTGAAGCTCAAGGATTATTTGAACAACCGAGTAGAAGGCGGGACCGGTTATCAAAATCCGTATTACAATCTGTACAAAGGCCACGTCGCGTCGATGCAAATGGATTCGAAGTCACTGGCAACTGAGATAGGAAGCAAGAATGTAATTCAATCCCCAAGTACAATACCCGCGTCGGAAATTCCGTCCTCGGCTGCAAAGTCGTCGCAACATTATTATCCTGCAACGTACGCGGATTACAGAACGAGCTCTCCATATTCATACAATACGCAGAATTATTATGAAAATCCGGTTGCCAATAGCATTTTGAGCCAGAGCTACTTGCCGACCCCCACGAACACCACGAACGTCTATCAGCAGCCGACTCTATCCACACCCACTGCAGACGTATCTAATTCGAGTGTACAATATCCTGCCAGTTCTTATCTACCTAATGGACAAACTCTACCCACATCCGGACAAGATAAATTCCGCGACGTTACCACCAACTACAATGTTGCTAACACTGCTTTGCAGTACGATGCTTATCAGTCTCCAACGGGTTATAATAGCTATAACGTAGCAACGCCGTACGTATCCAATCAAGAGAAAGTTAAAAGCGTAACGCCCGAGACGTCCACGCACGTCCAGCCAGTACCGCAAATGCCGGTCTCTACGATCGGCGCCGCAGCAGCGAGCAGCACCGCGTCGACGGATGGCCAGGGGCAAGCCTCTTACGGCGTTGTGCAACAAGCTCAGCAATACGATACTCAACAGCAAACGAATTTAAATCAAGAAATGTTTCATGCCGGTCAGAACGCCGCTATATCGCAGCAAACGATGCCGGCGAAGGACAGTACATTGACGCAGAACTATCCACTTCCGCAGACTGTCCACTCCGAGATCACTTATCCGCAAAACTATCAGAGTACCACGTACTACAATCCGGCGGAGCTGCAGGCCCAGCGAGTGCCATACACCCAAGGCACGTATGACGCGACTGTCGTTCCTCCGACACAGTATATGCAATCGCAGCAACCGAGCACGAGCAATCAGCCTGTACCGTCCGTAGCATCGGCAAACGAAGTCCCGGTGTCCTATGCTTCGAATTTGCACGGCGTTAATCCCGTTCAGTATACGCAGCAGACCGGCACGGAACCGAGTAAACAGAATTACACGGATAAAGCGTACGCCGCGTACGGCACGCAGGTACAAATGAACGCCGTCGCTGCGAATTATCCAAGTGCTTATCAGAATTATCAGCACGGTGCTACCGGTGCCGCGCCGTACGAGCAGACCAGCATGCTGCCCGGAGATGCGTCCAGCACGTACAGCTACAGTTCGAATAGCTTGGAAATAATACAGAGCCACGCGAAACCGACGACGACGGTGCAGAGTTACTCGCCGTCGTATCAATACTCGCAGCAAGCTCCTTACTCCGGATATGTGCAATACCCAACATATGCTCAGGATCAAAATTACGGCTATATGCAGGGCACGCATGGTACAAATACAATGGCGTACACGTATCCTGTTAACCAGGCGCAGGGCTACACCTACGCGTCCAATCCCCAAGGTACACCGACTTCGCAAGCGTTGGAGGCGACGGTTTCGGTAATGTCTTCCAATGCCACGGCGAGCGGCGTTTATCCGCAGGAGACAAACGCAAGGTACACGAACGCGGGCACGAATGCTGTAGTGAGTCAAACACCATCCTCGCAGTACAGTCAAGTTTATCAGCCTCAGGCAACAGGAAACGATACGTACTATACCACACCTTACGGTCTTCAAATGCAGGGTCAAGGTATGTTACGCTTATCATATTATGTTCTCTTACGCGTAAAGAATCATTTTATCATTTCAAGTCGTTTCGTTTCAGCCGGTTCGGTAACGAGACCTGAAAATTACACCAATTACAATCAAACGTACATGCAAGCTGTCAACAATGGAACGAACACAACAACAAGTGCTAATCCGATGAAGCTTACGACCAAATCCGAGGAGCCAATATCGAACGTTGATCTTCTTTCCGATCTCGATATTACTATAAATCATGCACCTCTCGTGCCAGAAGTGCGGCCTCTTTCAGTACCGAAAAAAGAGGAGGCGATAACGGATGACGCTGCGGAAGACAATAAGGCAGAAAAAAGCGAACAAGACAAATCCTGTAAAACTGAACAAGAAAACACGGCTTCTACTGAAGATAAAAGTGATCATGAGAACTTACAAATCGTATGGGATACGTGGTACAATGACGTTCAACCGAAGAAAGATCCTCTAGGTGATCCAGCAGCGCTACAAAAGTTTATTAACGATGTCGAGAAATATGAAAAATTCGTAGATAGTTTACTCGTAAAAACTTTAAGTGGGGCCACGAATCTTGATATTAAATGGAAAGAAGTTCAGGACTTCGAGGTAAGTTCAATATAAATGTCATATTATAATCAAACGAAAAACATAATTTTAAGAATATAAGTAGTTTCAAGTTCCCAAGTTTATAAAAGTTCTCTTTTTTTTTTGTAGGAACGAGAAAATGGAAAACAGTCGAGCACTGTAGCGTTAGCACACTCATCCGAAAATCGAACAATTGATTGTATTCCATACGACACGACACGGGTGCAATTATCATCATCGGATGTTTCGTCATACATAAATGCGTCTCATATCATGGAAATCACACAGTGGATACCTACGGCATTTATTATAACTCAAACACCTTTGTCTGAAAAACTGAACGTTTTTTGGACAATGATCTGGGAACAAGAAAGTGAAGTTATTGCGTGCTTGGCATCTGATGCTCAGGTTTGTATACAGAATTTTACATTTAAGAAATTGAAAAAGGTTATATATTGAAATCTTTTACAAGTTCTATTGTATTTTTTATTATGATACTTTTCTAAATTTCTTTATTCTATTAATGTAAATATTTTTTTGTAGTTGAATGGAGAATTGTATTGGCCCATAAGTGAAGAAGACCACTTAGAGATTGGAAATTTTACTATTTCACTAAAAAAGATAGTTAATCATACAACCTATATTCAAAGAACTCTTTCTATTCAACATAATAAGAAGAAAGCTGAGAGAGTCATTGTACACATGCAATTTCTTGTGTGGCCTTCAAAGTAAGTTGATTCCGTAATTGAGATATTTAAAAAGTACACGTACAGCAATTAACATGTCTAACTTTTTCTAGTTGTTTTCCGAGTAGTCCCGGTGCTATACTTGCATTTTCAAGCGACGTGATGACAGAGCAGGCACTGAGACGTTGCTCTCCCAAGCCTGTAATTGTACATTGTTTAGACGGCGGTTCATTGAGCAGTTTGTTTTTAGTGGCTGCTGCGACTGTGTGTCACATACGAGCTGATTGTGGAATCGTAGATGTACCGCTGGTTTTTAAAGGCCTTGCGAAATGTCGCAAACAAGTCGTAAATAAGGAATCGTTGTTATTTGCATATAGACTAGTATTATACCACGCTCAGGACATTTTAATGAAACGTAAGAAAAATAATTTCTCATGATATCTCCAAAAAGAAACGATATTCCAATAATATGCTTTATTTTGCCTTAGGCGGAATTCTATCGTCTACTCGAGCTACGTTTGAGAATTTGGATGGATTCAAAGGGAACAAGGAGAAAACATCGCGAAAGTTACAATGTCATCCTTCGGATGATTTTCTTCATAATCTCAGCGTGGGAATGCAGCGTCCTGATTCTGAATCGGGTATGTAATTATCATATATATTGTAAATTGATTTGTAATATAAATTGTGCAAGTAAAAAATGTTTGTTCAGCATTAGTCATTTTATTTTTTTAGAATTTTCTAATTTTCTTTATTTTAGGAAAAACACAAACAATTTTAACAAGCGACAGCACGAGTAAAAGTTCGTCACAAGAAAAATCTAATGGCAGAGTCATTGATCCTCTGAGTCAATTGGATCCTTTGTGGTCCATCAGAAGATAATCACACAATGCTAGGAATATAAATTCCACTATGCAGCTTTAAACGATTATTTAAACGAAATAGGCATTCCTATCTTTGTTAAAGTGATTGATAAAAATATTGAGCTAGAATTTATATAAGATAGCTTGTATAAATAATGTTGTAATATGGAATTAAAGAATAATACAATGCATCTAAATTAGCCTTGAAATAAAAGACATTTATTCAAGTATTTGTGTGCTAATCCTTAAGTTTTAACAGTTTTACTGTCTGTTAAATATATATAATAAAAAATATAAAACACATGCCTTCTACTAGTATTCATTTTTCATGTTTATACATTTCAATTGGCCTAAACAATGCAACCTAATTGCATTGCTTTATTTGTATTTCAATATATTTAGGCTATAATGTATGATTAATTAGGTAAATATAACATGTATTTACTTATACAGCGCTGTAATATAATTAATTTAAATTCCTGACTACCTGTTTCCATAAGAAATGATTACAATATAATATAAACTTTGTGACATATTCATTTTGAACATAATTCATTCGTAGATATAACATATTTTAGATAATATAATTATTCGATAATATATAGCGCATTGAATGCGAAATATTTATTATAGAAACCCTCTCTTCTATATTTAAAGCATAGGCATATAACGATCATAAACAAAGTACTCTAATATGTTATCCATAATATTATGCATTTTTAAGGACGTTGCCGAAATATACTAAACGTTTATTTTTCAAAATTCTAATAAATTGCGTATAGCAATATTTATATTTGCTATTTTTTCATCTTCACATTTCATTTATAAAAATTCAGTTTTATAATGCGATGAATAATAATATATGTATATGTATTCATTTCGTACATAAATGAACGTAATTTATTACATTATTACAAAAGATTTATGACATTATGGCAATAGATTTTTGTCTATGCAAATCGCGATGTCAGAGTACTTTAAGCCCCCCTGTTTCGTAAATCTTTCACTTTGTAAATTCGCACAAGCCAATGTTCCGTCGTATATGCTTCTTCCAAAGTATTTAATTCAAAGTCCTTATTTCCAATCTCCATGTTTCTTACTCTGTCGTAACCCGAAGGTTTGCCTGTTTAAACAGTAAATGATATAATAATCCTTACAAGAATACAGTTTTAGTAAGGCAAAGAGTCTTACCGCCTTCAGTGTAGACTTGGCCGAATCTGTAATAGCACATTTTGTACATGAGACAATTGAGCAAAATTGGAGATCCCTCTTTATCCACTCGGAATTCGCCCGCGGAGTTGTAATAATCCCATTCGGTTATGGATTTTCCTTTTTCTGTACTGCCACCAATGCGCACCATCCATAGGAACTTATTTATATCTAATCAAAATACATAATAATTAAGATTAATAATTTTTTTACAATATTATATATAAAATTTTACAGAATAAATCGTAACAATTTTCATCTGTCCACTAATAGTCTAAATATTGAAATAACTAGAATGACATGTGAGAGTGACTGATTCATTGTTGATGGATTCCAGATTCAATTCTGATTCTATTAAGTATGCCTTAGTTTATAAGCAATGAAATAAATTGTTAACTTGTTTTGAAAACAATAATAATAGGAAAAGATTGAAATATATATAATTATATTAAATTATATTTACCATCTGATGAGTAGCCAGTAAGCCCTCCAAAAATCACAAGGACATAGTTGACATCTAACTCTCTCATAATCTCGTAAGCCTTTTCCTCAGAACTTGCCATTGCTTGCCCGACTCTTGATATGTGCGTATTGTTCCATGTATTATTGTCTACTAAAATAGTACGATTTGCCATCGCAGTTATCTGATATCCATAATCCCACCAAGACATTATTTTAGCATTCTGAAAAGATGAAACATATAATTTATTTTAATGTTTCCTTAAATGTTTTCTTTCTATTTCACAAGTCGCAATAATTTTCTTTTCTCTTTAAATTTTCTAGCAAACTGTTGTATTATATATTATTGATTTATATCTGAAATAATACAAATAAATGCTTACCTCGGGTGTATTCATACGTAGCCAGTAGTATGCTTCTCTAAAATCGTCAAAAATCATCCGTCCACCGTCAGGCGACCGTGCAGACAATACAATACTAGGCGAGCTGTAAGCTTCTGCTGTAACCCACGTGCAGTGAAAGGTATAAGACAGGAAGAGTATAGATATTACTAGGATGAAAAATGTGGCAATCTGAAAATATGCTTTTATTTTTATTCGTTCTTAATTTATTGTTACTTTTCCTATATCTAAATGTTGTACCTTAGTATCTATTTTTCTCGAAATATTAGAAACTTTTGTAACTTACCTCACTCCTCAGAATATAATTACTTTCGAATTTCTTGGCTTTCTTATCGACAACTTTTCCACTTTCAACTTGCTTCATGTAAGTAACTAATAGAGAAGATGCTCCAATTCCACCCAAAATGCACATTACTGGAGCAAGTACCAACATCAAACGTACCATCACTCCCTAAAATATTAAATAGACGCTATTTAAATATAATACAGATAGAAACACAGGAAAATGAATACGTAAAAGCGTGTATTTAGATATTAAAAATTGCAATCAATCTTACTTACTGCAAAATATAAACTGGTAACTCCATATAAAATTAAGAAAATGTTTGAGTCTGTCAATTTAGAGAAACAGAAGTATAAGCCTAATGGGAATAAAAATACAAGTATTTGCAGATCAAAGTAGAAGGAACTCCATGACGTTGGCTGATGTTCCGAAACTGAAGCAATTATTGGAATATGATTTTTTGCGTAAGATGGATCGAGCAGGGAATAAAAGCGTCCAGTCCATGGTGATATTTTCCCTTAAAAAAAAATTAAGAAATGCGTACAAGAGAATATATTGTGAATTAAATAATACATTTGACATATATGTCAAGTAATGGATTAAAAATGTAAGATCAATACCTGTGATGGTTAAAATACCGCCAATTAGGCATGAGGTTGTAACCACCACAACAAGCAGAGCACGGAACAATATCTCAAACTCTTTTGAGGACAATTTACTTCGCAAATAATCTACTAATGCGTATATTTGACAAAGGCCAAAAACGCCCAATGCCTATAAAAAATTAATGAAGTAAATAAAATTGTGCACAGAATGTTAAATGACATCTAATTTTTTTTAATGGTAATCTATAAAAAATATTATCGCAACTTACAAGCATATGCTCGGAACTTTGAACGGGTTGAAAGCCAACGAATGAGATCTGCATAGACAAAATGGTTCCTAAACAATACAAGATACTGTACGCGATGTATATCCTGTGGGAAAATCTGCCAGTCACCATCAACGTCAGCACGTGCAACGGAATCAAATTAATCAGAAAGACGTATCCGCCCCACGAAGACACCATGTAGAAGTAGGCCAGTGCGGCGCACGTAGCCCAACATATCGCTCCTGTTTTCACAGCTTTGATCCACATGTAGTACGTGAATAGCATACAAAAGATTGCTATGCCTTCATTGTCATAAGAACCTGCAACCGACCGAGATATATAACCAGGCACAATCGCGATCATTGCAGCTGCGAATAGACCTGATGCGGAATCCTAAAAAGATAAAATGAACATGGTAAAATGTCGCCACATCCGCTTCAAAGAAAGTACTGGCAATTAATAAAGATAAAAGCTGTACCTTCAATTCTTTGGTAAGCAGATAGGTAATAATTGTTGTTAAACTTGAAAACAACGGAGCGAGGAAGACACAAATATTGCGTATATCTAGCGTGATATTTAAGAACCACGAGATACGATACAATGCTGCTGAAGTTATCATTAAACCAGGATATATAGTTCCTGTAAAATTCATTTTTTAAATGTCAAGTTCTTTCTCCTCTGAGAGAATCTCTGTAAAAATTTGACAGCGTATCATCAGTACCTCCTATTATTCTGCCAAGCGGGTACCAAACGCGATCATCAAACCAATTATGGAAGCTGTAGAACCCATTTTCAGCTAAGTATTTCGTGGTACGATAATTGAAGTATGGATCAAATTCGTGGATGACACTCTCGAATCTTAGTACTGAGAACAAACGCGTTGCAAATGCTGGAAAAGAATATCGAATCGTAAGAATGATTGAATACAACTAATCGTGAAAAAATGAAAGTACGAGGGTAATAATAGACTTACATAAAATTGCTGCTAAGGAAAGCACAGTCAGTTTCAAAAGTGTCTCCTGCTTCTGCGCCGTCATACGCAGACCCCTTGTCTTTAGTAACGCCACCATGTCGATGCGGAATATCGCACAGCAGTTTTAAGTCAAATCAATCCCGAGTCTCTTACAGCATCAATCTGCAAATGAGTCAAAGCTCCATTAAACTGTCTTTTCTCCATGAATACATTCGTGTATTGTGCACACATTATTATCTACCAGCGAAGTTTTGTGTAATGTGCAGACAAATGGCTAAGTCTAATTGAATAAAAGGAGAGGAAGGAGGCAATGCAAGATATTCGTGCCAACAATATATCTTAAATAATATGTACAAATAATGAATAACGAATAAACGTTCAGTCTGTCATCAGACCATCTTCAGTATTATACAGATTGAAACATTTTGTTACTTGTATTGTACTTATATTATTTAATCTTCCATCAGCAATCTGGATCTCTTAGGCACAAGCGAAATTACTTTCTCCAACATTTCCTTGTAAATTTCGCTTTGTATAAACAATTGGAGTTAACATTAACTTTGAAACTTATTGAATATTATATTGGAGATGTTAACAATAAATAATCTAGAATATTTTTGGACTTTTTAAAAGCCTAAAACATAAAAATAATACGGAGTGAACTTAAAAGATACAGAATGCTGACGTTAGTAAAAAAAAAATGGCTGGTAAAGTACATTATTAGCACGAATATCTTGCATTGGCTCCTTCATCTCTTCTTATGTCCATTTCTACCAATGCAGATTAACTTTGATCTCGGTTTAACTTACTTTTCATCTTTTTTTTTAAGACTAAAAATTTAGACTTAATTTTTAAGACTAAAAAAGGTAGAAGATTAAACCGAGATTAAAGTTAATCTGCGTTGCTAGAAATAGACATTATTCAATATTGAATATTCTTTGACATTTTATCATCGGAGCCTACTTTTATCAGATAAATCTAATTTTAAGGAACGATAACAGGTAGTTTCATCCGGTTCGCATGCAGCCGGAGCACATGCCCGATCGCACCCGAGGGAGGTTATGATCGCGGAGGAGAATCGCAAAACGCCGAGGGGATCGCTAGTGACGAGCGTCTCCGTTCTGGGAATGAAACGCATGCTCCCGAATCCTCGGGCGATCTTCTAAATGCGCCCGCAGCAACGCACATGCATCTCGCAAACAACGCCGGGGTAGAGAGCCATCACTGACCACGTACACAAAATTACCGGCCGGTGACATATGTACACGTCGATTCGCATATTTTTACCCTTCCGATTCGCGCGCACGTCGGAGCGACGCGTCAACGGCTTCCGAGAGTTCGGGGGAAACTTACGAAATTACTTTATACAACAAATGCGTAAACACAATGTGGCCATTTAAAATTATTAACTAAAGAAACGCCAGACTATTATTTCCAAAAGAAAAAGCCATAGATTGTGAGCAGCCGCACGCACGGCAGACGATATACGATCGAACGGATTGGAGCGCGTGACTTTAACGACATCTATGGATATCAAAAGCATTCGACTGCCGCCCATTAGTCGCATAGCTCATTTACTTCTTCTTTTTTTAATTACATTATGTCCTTATATATTTTCGGTAATTATTCAGTTTAGCTACCTCATCACGAAAATATTTTCTGATTTTCCTTTCAATGAAAAATACTAATAATAATTTTAAAAAATAAAAAAATCTCAGAAAGTTAAGGCTGATTTATACAGGCCGTAAACTATTAATTTATGCTGAAACCGTAAAATTTCGACCAATGCGTAGGTACGCACAACGGAATCGAATGACGTGTTGGTCGAAATTTTAAGGTTTCAGCATAAATTAATAGTTTACGGCCTCTATAAATCAGCCTTTATAATTATAATTCGATAAGAAATTGTGTCGTTTATAGAGTTTCAAGAATTTCGAAACTTTGGAAGAGTTCCAAGAAATTTTTAGACTTTAATAAAAATTAGTAGAACATTTGAAGAATATAATCAAGCAAGAGTTAAATAAAATTTCAAGCATTGTGATTTAAGAATTCTTTAAATTTTAAGTTTAAAGTTTTGAAAATTTAAACTCTGGAAGATTGGCGAAGTATCAAAAGTAAGAAGTGAACGTAAATTAAATTTTCAAAGACTACAATTTTAAAATGTTTTTATTTACTTTAATTCCTTTTTTTTTTCATTATCTACATTGAAATAGGCAACATTATGCGACATAAAAAATTGTGGACATAAAAACGTGAAGTTAAAGCGTCATTTTTAAACGAGGACACTATTTCACTCGTGCTGTCTCATCTTCGAAATAGATGCTCGATGCTCCGTGAAACCCCCATGACTCGTTCCCGCCAGACAAACCGGTACCGACCGGTATTTATGTTTTATGAGATTTATACGGCTACATTACACTTAATTACGGTGTCTCGTTGGTTCTAACTTGTTTCTTGTAACATCCTCCTTAACGTGACAAAAATGTCCGAAGGTAACGACACTCATAATGCACATGGATCCTATATCGCGCGGCGAATTTAACCTCTCAATCTTTAAAATAAATTCCGTGTCTCGCGGTGAACCTTAACCTCTCAAATTTTAAAATAAGTCTTTAAAATCCGAGTCACGTAACGATATATTATAATTGAAAGTTAAGGGACTCGTGTCTTTTATTAACTGAGACGATATTGCATACATTTCATTGTTGGGCTGTTTTTTGTGACTAAAATATGTATATATTTTTGCAAGTGTCAATGCAATCCTATAAGAGGGAAAGAGAGCGCTAATATAATAATATATAATTATATGTAATAGTATATATTTTGGATCAATACTTCACTTATTATTTATATTTATTTTAATATTTGCAGTTATAAGTGATGATTTCAAAGAGATTAAAAAAGTAAATTCTTTTTATGTAGATAGAATAACAACGACAGAAGATATGTGGACTCCCTACAAAGAGCTGCAGAGCCTTGTTGAGAAGTACATAATATCGGTCCCTGATATTCAAGACCCTCAGTATCATGAGCTCACAGAAGCTTTGCGAAATCATAGACAGAATTTTCTTACTATTTTAAAGAATCCAGTAAGTGTCCTTTTTACTCTTGTTAAATGATTATAATAAAATAATAAAAATAATTTAATATATTCATAAATTTTATTAAAAATGTATGTAATGTAATTAATATAATGTTGAATATATTACAGCGCTATTATGTGTGCACATATAATTTTATATTTTCTTGTATCAGCCAAAGAACACAAAAAGTCGAGAGGAGATTAAAAAAGGAGTCACAGATGGTATTACATTGCCTGGTTTGGGTCACCAAATATTATCAAAGGAATTGGTGGATGAGACTCTCATTATATCAGATATGTACGATTTGAACGAGTTCATGGCGTTGGATCTTCTCTGTACGGCTCAACTTCAAATGCCGCATCATCCTGGTTTAACACGCGGCTTAACAGCTGTTCTTCTGTATTATGACGGAAGAAAAGCACTGACATCAGTATTAAAAACCTTGGTGCATACTCGAATTGGTCACAGTTGGGCAGTGGATGCACCGGTTGCTCTTACAAGGCATATTACAGATTATACAAATAAGTTGCAAGAGGATGGCCTATTGAATAGGATTTTATCCTTGTTAGAAGAAATGGATCCTACTAAGGTATTCTGTCAAGGAAGAAAAAATAAGAATAAAAAGAAATATATAAAATATATTATCTTCATAAAAAATTAAAATGTAATTGTATTGATTTAAAATTTGATAATATTTAATAATTTCTATAATTTGTTAGATATTTGAATTATGAAAAATGTATTAATTCTTTTAAAAATAATTTTAAATAGGAACAAGATTTGTTGCAACAGAATAGAGCATTAGGCGGAGCCAAGCATCATCAGATGGTTATGAAACTTTACAATGACACACGACAAGATCTGGCTGATATTTTGTACTTATGGTCCGCTCAGTCGTCTCTTCCGAATATAATTCTGTTTCGTTTATTATCTATACTGCAAACACGTCAAGTAGAATCCGAGGCGGGTGAAGGAGGACCCGACAAAGTTACACTTGCACTCATTATGGCTGTATTGAATGCCTTTAATTTTAGTTTCTTACACAGTCGCGAAAACGGCGAAGGTACAATACATTTTATTATTAGCCTACCAACATGAAACTGTCACTACTACTATTATAATTAATTATACTTTATAGAACATACTAATTATAATTTTTTATTGCAGAATTAATTAATTCATTGCCACTAATAGCGGAGAGGGAAGCACTGGAGGAACTGAATCAAAAGTTAATGTCCACTAACATAAATTGGGAGAGTGCTGGATTGCGCGGAGTGATACAGTTTGGTTTAGCGATAGCTATGATTACCATTAAAACAACCACCACTCAATTCCAGTCTCAGAACATTACCGCGGAAGACGAAATACTATTGGAGGCGGCTCTAGCTAACAAAGCTTTCCACTTTATGGCCGAGGTTTTGTTAAAAAGCAGTTGCATACATCAAGAGGAATTTTACGTTCGATATTTTCACACGCTGATTTCCGACTTTATATTGTTGATGCCCGTTAAAATCAAGGAATTACGCAGTCGAGCCGACGAATCCATGCGCCTGATTCAAGCATTCCAGCAGGAAGGCATCGAACCGCCGATAAACCTAGATAATCATTTTGAATATTTAATGTTGATGGTAGCAGAACTGTATAAGGAAGATCCACTGAAATTAAATTTAGCCATGGATTATTGGTGTCATCATACTGATACGACTCATGTGTCGGCTCCTGCGTACATTAGTCGACTGCCGTCTAGACAAGTTGCCTTATTTAAATTTATACGGCTTGCCGGAGAGATATTACCGGCAGGTTTGTTTGTTCCATATATGAAGATGATAGCGTCTCTCGCCTCTTCGCCACAAGCAGCTAGATATGCGTTTAACTTCTTTAAACCAAACGGTAAGTATAATTATTATAAACACAATATATTTGTGGTTTTATTTTAACAATGAAGTTATACAAATGCATTTGTATTGTAGGAACATCCGGTTCAGCAACTATTTCATGGGATCACTTCTTCAATTCCTTAAATCGATATTATTACAATTTGAGACAGGAGTTACCTCCTAGTCAGGATACAGTGTACAGGCAAAGGTGTCATCCGAAGGGAATTATGCCTCAGGAAGTTAAAGGACTCGAGGCAGTGCTACTGGTTGTCCAAGTGATAGCCAAGAACGATGAGATGTCGAGAGTTGCGATATGCGATCACCCGAATTGGAAGGTTTTGCAGTCTCTGATCGGCTTGGTGAGCTGCGCAATGCCGATACCTTTGAAGGGCGTGCTGGTAAGAACTCTCGCGGCACTGGCCAGATCGCCAGAGAGTTCCTCCACTGTTTGGCAGAGCTTGGAGGCCGCTCAGTTTCTGTCCACTATACCAACGACGAGCAGTTATCAGCCGAGAGGCGTGCAAACGGAATTGGAAGAAATCGAATCCAGAAACGAGGAATACCCGTTAACGCGCGCCATGTTAGAATTGTTAGATGTGCTCACTGATTTCCCAATACCGCGTCTGTTGGGTGTAGGTCAACGTAATCCGGGATTCGATCCGTACTTACATTTCATTATCAATACCGTCTTCCTGAGATTCCACACTCGCTCGTACAAAAACCCTGCCGAGAAGTGGGAGGTAGCGGAAGCTTGCCTGAAGATATTCTCAAAGTTGATAAAGCAGTACGAACCGACCATCGAGGACTTCGTCGGTTGCAAAGTCGAGTTGCAGGGCGGCGAGTCAACCTTGGTCAATTCGGCTCCGGGTTATCACTTAATGACACAATTGCACACCAATTCTGAGCTGCTACACGTGATATTGTACATTCTGGACGAGGGCTGCCATCATTTCGATACCTACGACAGTTTCCCGGGCAAGAAGTATCTCGAGAGTTGCAGTCTCTACTGCTTGGAAATACTGGAGCGTGGATTAAAGATGCAAAATAATTATATGGCACAGCTGACGGCCATACCGTCGGTGAACAAGATTATGACCGGACTGTCGCGTTTGCTGCTCGGAGTGAATCCTCGCACTGGCAAGCCGGATCACATGATTAACATCGTCAAGTACGTCTCTTATAATTCTTGGCTGCCGAAGCAGGCCTTCGTGGCAGTCGGCGTTATTCACGGCGTGACCAACGAGCCTGGAGCAGATTCGGAATTGCTGTCGACGTTCACGGCAACTTCTACCTTGACGACCAATGTCAGGCATGGTTTCGTCGAGTGTCTGGACGCGGATAGTATCTCGGAGGACGACGACGAGATGATCAGAATGGACGAGCAGAGCAGGCAGCCGATTGGAAATTGCAAGGAAAGAATTCTGCTCTTGATGATGCACAGTATTACACGGCCTGCGCCCAATCTCGCCCACTACCTGCTCGGCTTTGAAATAACGAAGGACATCAGGAAGACCGTCATCCAGCAACCGGGAATCCTCGGCTTTCCGCGTACCTGTCTGCACTCCATCTTGGGCATTCTGGAGCAATCGCTCGAGCGCGGTCGCGACAAGATAACCGAGGCCTGCTACTGTTATCTCCATACATTAACGGCTAACAGCAAAACGTCGGCGCCTGTTCTCAGATTTTTGCGTACTACAAGTAATCAAGACTTCGTGCAGAGGCATCTCTCGAAATTACCGTTCCAGGGGCCAAACAGGTCGACTGAGCTCGGCTGCATGTCCTGGCTACTGAAAATAGCATCTATCGAGTTACGAGTCGCCGGTGGAAGTCTGCAGACTTCTCTGATTCAGCGACTGGTGGGAAATTTCAACCAGGACAAAGACCAGATCGTACCCTCCCAGAAGCTTCTGATGGATCTCTTGCATTACATCGATTTCCAGTTGTATCTGGAGCCTACGAAGTCGTGGGAGTTCTTCGATCCGTCGCAGATTGAGATGGTGCTGGGCAAATGTAGCATCCCCGTTGCGTTAATGGGCGGCCCGTGGCTGATCGACATCAGAAAACTGCATTCCCTCATCACCGAGGAGCTGACGGTTACGCAGAGCAGCGCGACCGCCACTCAGCGCAAGCTCATGCAGCAGGAAGTGAAATCCATACTCGCGCATGCATTGAAGAAGAATCAGACCAAAGTCCTGTCCTACGCGACTGTTAAATTCGTGGAGGGTTGGTGCCAAACCACGGAGATACTCTTCTCCGTCGCGACGAACCAGCAGTTGCCGGTGGCCCAGCGGCAGAATCTTCTGCTGAATCTGTCGCACGATCTGCTGCAGAAGATGACGTCCTGCGAAGCTCTGAGCGAGATTAAGACGCTGGTGTCCGGCACGGTTCTGATGCTGCTGGTGAATCTACGAAACAGCTTCGTGATCCAGTCGGACAATGAGCTGCTCCCGTCGTCGCCGTCGAACACGACGATGATGAAGATTATTCTAAGTCACATCCTACAGTGGATCATCAACGCCGGCGCGTCCTCGCAGAAGGTCGTGACGCATCTCTACGCGGCTTTGTTGAACTTTTTGAGCATCGTCGGCTTGGAAAAGTCCGAGCACGTGAGCGCGGTCGACTCCATGTACATCAGCCAGCTGGACAATTCGTTGAACAAGCTTATGCCCGTGCAGGAACGCTCGCAGCGTTACGCGACGATTCAGGTCATCAATAGCTTCGGAAATCAGCTGATGGACATTTTGTGCCACAACTGCTCGGGTGGGCACGACGTGTGCAAGATGCTGGCGTTGTCCTGCCTGGACAAGATCTTAGAACTGGATTACGATAACGCGTGGATGATCTACTTGGCGAGCAGAGGATACTTGAAGCATATGATAGACAGTCTGTTGGAGTCGGACAATCTGTTGCGGTGCATGCTGCAACCGGAGCCGCAGACGATGCGGCCTTTGTACCTGTACGAGGCGAAGGTGGCAATCTTCTGCAGGATGGCGTCGACGAGACTAGGCGCGGAGAGCCTGCTGGAGAACAAGATTTTGTCTTGCATGTCCAGCATGTGCGCGTTCGATCAGCATCCCGACGTGCACATAGGTTTCGAGGGCGGTGATTATTCGTTCATACCCTCGGTCGGGCAGCGCTATCAGCAGATTTTCTTACCGGCTTTATATCTCTGCGACGCTCTGTTCACCACGCTGGGAACGGAGAACCAGTCGTGCGCCGTGCAAGTCTGCGGATTTCTACAGAGTCACCGGGACACCGTAGAAATGGCCCTGAGAAACGCATTTTCCTTGGCCAATGTGCTCTTCTTGAAGGAGATTGCATGTCTCACCGGGGTTATATCCAGATCTGCTAATATAGGTTTGTATACTATGAAATGATTGTAAACTTTTTTTTATATTAATCATATTTTTATATTGTATCGTTATAATTTTTATATTAATCATTTAATCGTTATAATCGTTTTTCAGACATGTACAAACTCGTGGACGAGGAATTGGCAAAGATAAATATAGATGATTACAAATTAGAGAGCAGTACTGGGATGAGGGAATTGCGAGCACATCTGTATCGGTTGCAAAAGTTGATGCTGTCGTTGTTAAACAAATTTCAGTTGCAGTCGATCCCGATAAATCATAATTACCAGCAAGCTGACGCAAACCAGCAGTATATCTCTTGCATACAGATAGTCGCCAACGTCATGCTCTACACACGCAATCAAGTAATATCTTAAATTGTGATTGTTATACACGACGGTCTATTAGAGACGCTTAAGTGCCTCCTTAGAATTTCCAGTAGATATGTCTATGCACATGTTACGCTTACAAATAAATTAATTTCAGATGCAACACACTTCTATGGATCAGAAAATACGGAACGTGTTGTTTGATCCTCATTTAACGCCGAAGCCTGGAAGAAGATCAGACAAGATGAAGGACACCTCTGGTGGAGTCTGTTTGGGCACAATTGTCGAACAATTGGTTTCCGTAACAAATCTGCTGCACACTGAGTTACCGCATATTGATTCCTTAATAAAGAAAGCGCAAGTAGTAACCGACATGAGTACAGCGGAATTAAAGAAAGTGAGTATTATCTGAACCTTTCAATTGAATTTATTATTCGTGTATACACGTATTACAAGTTTATAATACGATTTATCGGCAGTATATGTCCGAAAACGAGGTGGCACTCGACATAGGAAAACAACGAATGCTCGTCGAACAAAAATTAAATCGTTGGATAAAGGATAAGCGACAAAGCATAAAATATTGCTCTCTTATAATAGAGCACGCTTTGTACATTCTTTGGAGTCACTTGGACTTTTATACTATGCAAGTCATATCTCGGCAAACTCAAAGAGTACACGGTTAGTGAAATCTCATTCGATCTTTTATTATAAATAATTATATTTATGTTTATAGCGCCTACTTTATAAGTCGTCAAACATTTAACATTGTAATCTATTCGTTTATACAGTATCTTCGGGTAGCGTTGACGAAAGTATGGTAGAATGGAAGGTTTCGTCGGAAACGCTAATGGAGCTGAAGCAAGGTCTCGTTTCTACATTTACGGACACTTTTATCACGCAGTTATTGGACACAACACACAGTGAATATGCGACAGTGGACCGTAGCTTTATCGAAGCTCTTATAAGACGAATTAAAAGATTGTTACAATTTATAATTATAAAATAATGAAGAATTAACGAGAATTTTGCTACGTACATAGTTTCAATTTTCATTACATATTTTTTTATTCCACTTTGTATACTTCACTTATTGTTAATCGCCGTTTTATTACGGAATATTATAGGTGTGGACAGTATTTAAAGATGAACAATAGCAATTAAATTTTATTTTGAATTTCATTTATAGAATCTATTTATAAAAATGAATCACGTGAAAATTACTTTAAATCGTTCTCCTTTGCATCTCTTGCAAAATGTGTTAATAAGATTTATATAATAAAACTTCCATGTTCTCCTTTTCTATTTGATATGTATATCATGCAATAAATATATTCTTGTAAAATTATTTATTACATGAATAATATAAACGAATGTGTAAAAATATGTGATAAATATAAAATATTGCATTTCAGATACAAGTATACAATTTGAATTACATATTTTGCATAATATATACATATATACAAACTTATAACTACGATCGATATTCTCGGAAACGATCTAACTGTATTTTTAAGAAGCGATTACTGCCTCGTCCCAAGGACCATAAATATTGTCTTTATATTTTTGGCATCTGAGGTACCAAAATGGGCAAACAAAATGAATAAATATTACAGCGATAATAAAAACATAAGAAAATGTTTGTGAAACGAACAGAAGCAAGTATATGGTACCGATTGTCAAAACGGTGGATATGATAATTTTATTATTTATTTGTGAGAGTAAATAAGGTAACAGTACGAAACACTGAACTGAAACTGTTAAAAGCGAGAAGGCATGTAACGGGGACGCCAGTCTGGAAGCCAGCATTAATGAGCCAAAGATCGAGGAAGTTATGGACAAGGAGTCTGAAAGAAAGATGGGCGACGATTCGTATTTGCTAAATATTAAATGGGTGAGGAACATTAATATCGTCATAGCATAAATTGTATCCGTACTGATCGTTTCCGTCAAGGTTTTCAAGATGGGCGATAATATGTAACCGAACGTAAGAAATATTAATACTGTCCACAGATCCTTCGTTGGTTTTACAGGCCGATCAGGTATCTTCATATTGTACATAAAGTATCCGAGGATCGTCAGTACGCTCCCTGATATCACAACAACATTGGGCGTGGTCCATTCGTTGTTCAGCCAGATAAATATTATGACGAAAAGTACGACGACGCTCAATCTCGTGGCTATGTTGGCGCCCAAGCTTATCGCTTCTATCAACGTCACGTTGTTCGGTTTTATATTTTTACGTAGTTGTTCTAAGAAGGTACTGTCCGTGTAATTGTCGGGTAATCCGTAATTTTCATACAAGTTCCTCTGCCATTGTACTTGTTTCATCTTGAGTTAGCATACGCTTTCAGGAGAGTTCTCCACGTTCTTGCCGTTCCTGTAAAGATGAATTGACTATATTGACCAAAATACTTGTAATATTAAAATTATTCATTAATTAATAATAAGTAATTGTGAGACTGTTTATCGCCTTGTGAGGAACTAAGATTTATTTCAACCAATGTAGATTAATTTTAATCTCGTTTAATTTACTTTTTGGCTTTTTCCAATTCTTAAAACTAAAAAAAGAAAGTTAAAGTGAAATTAAAGTTAATTTATATTGAGAGAAATGGACATACTTATGTATTATTAATAATCAATAACATAATTAACCAATGTGTTCCAATATACATTTTTTTAATAGCTCACTTGCTCCAACACTGACACAACTAAAAAAAAAAACAAAGTTTTGCAGAAAATGAATTTGAATGTTTTGAATTGTTAAAATTTTGTAATCATTTTTCAATGCAATTTCAATACATTAACTGATTGTAGAGGAACAAAACTGCTTATCCAACATAATAAATTCTTTTTCGAAAGCAACTTAGCAATGACAATTCCTAGATAGAACAGAAAGTCATGATAATGTCAAAGTGACCTCAAATGATGTCAAAATGACAAAAAGATGATTAAATTATGATTAAAAGGTGAATTTTGTAATCGTACTCTCATTTTGACGTAACTTTGACATTATCATGATTTCGTGTTCTACCTGGGTTGCGGCAAACGAGCTATATACTGTAAATAAATTACACAAGAGAGCTTAATTTACTCGATTTATTTTCTGTAAGCACAAATCATTTACAAGATAAGGTACAAGTGTAGACTGTCAGTGTAAACCGAAATGGTATTTCTGTCAAAATTTAAGATTCGAGGGAAAACTCGAAGAACCGAAGCAAGAATTTACCGAAAACTTTCTCGACAATCCCGTATATAAGGTAGCTGTCCCAGTTGTAAGTCATGTCCCAATAATAAGTCATTTTTGCTGTTTAATTTATTTTATTAAACAATTAATTATTAAACATGTTTAAGAAGGCATATAATATAATTGTACATTATATTACGCCATTTATTAGTCATAATATCACATCTTTTATTGATCTATAATATTACAAAAATATTGAAAGAAGAATTGTTAACTGACGACATACTTTGTTTATGCTCTAGCTAAATGTCAACAGTAAGAAAGTGTGCATATTTCATAAATAAAATAAGTAATATATCTCTGCAAAACAAGAGGCATACTGTTTTATATTGAATCTATATGTAATGTTAAGTAACAGAAAAATATTTAATTTTATCTTTAAACGATAGGTTATTAGAAAAATAATGATTTACTACTGGGACATTAAGTGACTTACTATTGGGACAAAGAGGTTACGAGTGACTTACAACTAGGTCATCAGCAGACATTTATTAAAACTAAAATAATT
>VBVR01000476.1:0-49264 GCA_011638315.1 Tetramorium parvispinum | reverse complement strand
GTTTTATTTTTTATTTACTAAATTTATTATATTGTTTTATATTATTATATTAATAATATATGTTATAATTATATTATAATATATTTTGTATTAATTTATTTTATTATATAGTCTACATAATATTTTAATATATATTATAATACTTTTATTCTTTCCTTTCCCCTCTCTTATTTCCTTGTCATTTTAATTATTTAATTAATTACAATTTTTATCAATATACTAACAATTAATATAAATTGAAGATTTTTCATACATTTTTATAAAAGAAATTCTTATATATTGTCTTTAATATAGGGTTTTTCTATTTTTATTTTGATAATTTGCTATTATTGCCATTTCAATCATTTAAATTACTGGCGGGAGTTGCCAAGATTGACGGACCAATCAAAAGTTGCTATTACTTGGCCAGACTCTTATTAAAGGGACTCTAGCGGATCAACTAAAATCGGGCCGTGTCGTCTCTCAGGCTTCTCTCTGATACGTCAGACAGTGAGACTTGAGACAGTTGTTTGCCTGCCCTCTTGACATTTCTTATGATATCCGCGTAGCTCTCTCTCCCTCTCCCTCTCTCGCTCGTTCGCCAGTCTGTCAAAAAATGTGAGTGCAGGACGGCGAATTGGGACTTTACGGATTTCAGATAACTGTAATGGTATCGTAGGGTAACGTGCTGAACGGTCGAGTCGACACGTACGGCCGATGCGCGAGGAAGTCCTCTGAGCGGTGTCGCGAGCGTTCTAGTACTTTCATTTAAATGCGACCATGGCACTCCGCAAGGTAAAGGGGAATTTCGAGCGGATGTTCGACAAGAATCTGACGGATCTGGTGCGCGGGATCAGGAACAATAAGGAGAACGAGGTGATTTCCGTGTGTGTATGCGTGCGCGCGTAACCGCCCTGCGGTTTCCTCGCTGCCGAGACCTAACCTCACTCCCCATCCCCGCACTGCCCGTTTTTACAACTTTCCCGTTGAACGCGGGGGTACTTTACTCCTTTTTTCTGTGTCAGGCGAAGTACATCGCGCAGTGCATCGAGGAGATCAAGCAGGAGCTGCGGCAGGACAATGTGGCGGTCAAAGCCAACGCCGTGGCCAAGCTGACATATGTAAGTCTCTAGCATATGTAAATTTTTTTATTTCTACGCTGACGCGACGCTATTTGTGTGGTAAGTCGATCGACTTACCACGGGTCAGCTTAATTCGATTCAATTCAATTTGCCTCCCAAGTATTAACGGCTAATCTATCCTTGTGCCTTCAGCTCCAGATGTTGGGGTATGACATCAGCTGGGCCGGCTTTAACATAATAGAAGTAATGTCGTCGACAAAGTTCACTCACAAGCGAATTGGCTATCTCGCTGCCAGTCAGAGCTTTCACGCGGATACGGAGGTAAAATTTATTTTACATGGCTCTCAGATAAATATTTTGTAAAAATTTTTCAAGCATGCAAATTTGATTTGTATATATTTTTGTTATAGTTCTATTTTTGTTTATATTTTGACTATAAATTCAATAATAAATTTATTGCATCAAATAAAAATAGATGTAATTGATTATTCATGAAAATTGTGTATGTATTTATATATGCATATGTATAATATATAATATTTAGCAACGCGTGTTAGCTGAGGCTATAAGAGAATAATCCCCTCATAATTTATTAATGTTTTTCTTTTTTGTTATAGCTATTGATGCTAACAACGAATATGATTCGTAAAGATTTAAATAGTCAAAATCAGTATGACGCTGGTTTAGCGCTGAGCGGTTTGTCTTGCTTTATAAGTCCAGATTTAGCACGTGACCTGGTTCATGACATAATGACATTGTTGACTTCTACAAAGCCGTACTTGCGCAAGAAAGCAGTTTTGATGATGTATAAAGTATTCCTGAGATTCCCGGAGGCCCTGAGGCCCGCTTTTCCTAGGTTGAAAGAAAAGCTTGAAGACCCAGACAGTGGTGTTCAAAGCGCAGCAGTAAACGTAGTTTGTGAATTGGCCAGAAAAAACCCGAAGAATTACCTGAGTTTAGCGCCCGTTTTCTTTAAGCTGATGACAACTTCCACGAATAATTGGATGCTTATTAAAATTATCAAATTGGTGAGTGTTATCGTTGCTTTAGATTTCTAAAAAACGAACTGCATTTTTTTATATCTTTTATAGATAAAACCACTCATATATTCATAACTATATTTCTAATAATAATCTTGTATGAATAATGTTAAATTTGATACATATACATCTTTTTCTTATTGTAAGCTATGTTGATTTTGTTTCTTACACTCAGTTCTCGATTATAACTCTGATCGAACCAAAGCTGGGTAGGCGACTTACTCAACCATTAATTGATCTGATTTCAAGGTTTTATATTGTTTTTTTTACATGTATAGTACAATTGTAGGTTTATTTATTGTAACTGTAATGTATTATTGGTAGTATACATCAGTATCAGAATGTGTTTTGTAGAATTATCCATATTATGTTTTGCATATGGTTCGATTTTATATACTTTATTTGTTCATGAAATAAAAATTAGGCTACTTTGTATAAAAAAAAATGTTCGAGTACATCTTAGAAGGCAGCGTAACATTATATTTCCAGTTTGGAGCATTGACACCTCTAGAACCTAGGCTTGGCAGAAAGTTGATAGAACCCCTTACCAATTTGATACACAGGTATTTAATGTATTTTATTCTAAAGTATCTATTAATTATCGCGCTTGCAATATTATCATTGCTTTTAGTTTTATGCGTCTAGCTAACTCTCTTTTATCTTATTTTTTATTTATCTGTTATAACGCACATTTTATAATGTATCATTTTCTTTTTTGATTGCGAATAAATCAATTCTCTGTATAATTTATAAATTCTAATTCTGATCGTTTTTAGCACATCTGCAATGTCCTTATTGTACGAATGTATCAATACGGTAATCGCTGTATTAATTTCTATATCGTCTGGTATGCCGAGTCACTCCGATTCGATACAGTTGTGTGTTCAGAAGTTGAGAATATTAATAGAGGACTCTGACCAAAACTTGAAATATCTGGGATTGTTGGCGATGTCGAAAATATTAAGGAATCATCCAAAGAGCGTGCAATCACATAAAGATCTAATTATGCAATGTCTTGATGATAAAGACGAAACTATAAGACTGCGTGCCTTGGATTTGTTGTATGGAATGGTTTCCAAGAAAAACCTAGTGGAGATAGTTAAAAAGTTAATGGTACATATGGACAAAGCCGAAGGCACTATGTATCGTGATGAATTGCTCTCAAAGATTATTCAAATTTGCTCACAGAATAACTATCACTTCATTACCTACTTTGAGTGGTAAATATAAGATCTTTTTTTCATATAAATCCATTTTCTAGAATAGATTATAAAAAATTTCGTGTATGCTTACAGGTACATATCTGTATTGGTGGAACTTACACGAATGGAAGGCACCAAACATGGACCATTAGTAGCAACTCAATTACTTGATGTAACAATTCGTGTACAAGCTATCCGAAAATATGCGGTTCAACAATGTGCCTTACTGCTTGAGAATTCATATCTTTTAACCGGCCAACCAAGGGCAACAATGTCCGAGGTTTTATATGCAGCAGCATGGATTTGTGGAGAATTCTCTAGGTAATAACAATTTTATATATAGCATCAATCTAATTAATATATGATAATATATTCAATGATCTGTTAAATTAATAGTGAATTAGAAGATCCTTTGGCAACATTGCAATCTATGTTGCGATCGCAAGCTTCTAGTTTGCCAGGTCATATACAGGCTGTTTACGTTCATAATATATTAAAATTGGCTGCAATGACATTCGCCAAAGCAGAGAAGGAAGAAAATACTGAAACTATGGAAAAGGTAAAACATAAACATAATTTATATAATAATAATAAAATTTTTATCATTTTTACGATAAAAAGCAATAAAGCGTGCATCAAACAGTTAGTAATGTGTTAAAATATATTTGCATTAAACTAAAATGAAACCTCTAATTCTAATATTAACTTTCGCTTTACAGATTTACGGATTAAAGGACAAAATAGCAACTTTTGTCTGTAGTGGTGATCTGGAAGTTCAGGAGAGATCAAGTTCCGCATTAGTACTACTTGAATGTTTGAAAGAAAATTCTGGTCTTGCGCAGGAATTAATAAAGACTTTTGAGGGTGAACTTAATCCAGTTGCGCCAAAGGCTCAGAGAAAAGTAAGTATTAACTGATAATATTAATATATATTAGTTATTTAAAGATATCTTTTATTTTGTAAAATTTAAAGAAAATATATACATATCAGCTTATATATGCGATGCAGATTATTTATAAGTTTTGTCATAAAAATTTTGATATTTTTTAGGTTCCAATACCTGAGAATTTAGATTTGGATTCTTGGATTAATGATCCACCTTCGGAGAGCTCGGATTCAGAAGATTTAGATATGAATGATATTTTTATTAAGACAGAAAAACCGAATAATTCATTTTCTAAACGGGATTTAAGTGAACCGTCTCTAGAAGAACTCGAAAAGAGGCGTGAAGCGAGGAAACTAGAGCAAGAAAATAATCCTCATTATCTGAAAGGCTCATTTAAGACTCCTACATCATATCACAATTCATCAAACGTATACGAAGACTTTGAAAACATTCCTGTCGCGGAATTAGATATCCCAATTTCATTAAAGATTTCTAATTCGCATAGATGTCGCGATATAGATAGTCACAAAAGACATAAAAAGCATGAAAAGAAAAAGAAATCAAAGAAAAATAAAAGTAATTGTTATATAACGAATTATGTATTATATCAAGCATGCTGTTAGACATTTGAAATTTTTTAGGATTGTTATTTTCAGATAAAAAATCATCGGAAGAGGATGAAAAAGATGATGGTTTACCATTGCAAATAGTAAATACTGGAATTGGAGAACTACCTCCAGGTGCAGAAATCAGTGACAGTGACGACTACGATTTAGTAGATGCGAATGATCCACATAGAGCTCTGAATATCGATTTGGATATGCCACTAAGAGAAGATGAAAAATTGCCTGTTTTAGAACATAGAGTTATTGAAAATAAAATAAAGAAAGAAGAAAAGGAAAATAAAAAAGAAAAAGTAAGTTTTTATACAGTATAAAAGTCTTTATACTGATAAGTATACGTAATTTGAATTTATTTAATTTCTTTACATACTTTTAAAAATATTTTTCAATAATTTGCGTTTTATATTAATAGGGACATAGAAAATCGAAGAAAAAAATTAGGAATGTCATAGAAAATAAAATAAGTAATGAAAAGGAATCACATGATTTGTGGTTGGAAACTAATTCGTCCCCCGAAAAAGTGCAATGTCCTTCTATAGGAGAGTACATAGAAGTGTGCAGTGAATTACAGAAAGAAAGTAAACGTAAAAAGTCAAAGAGTCAAAACAAACATAAGAAATCCAATGAGGAAGATGCCAAACATAGAAGATCGAAGAAGTCGAAAAATAAGAAGGAAAACAAATCATTGGATTATGAAGAAACAGCTGGAATATCTACTCCATCAAAAGAGATATTACCAGAATTAAAGAATGATATTATAAATTCCGAATACAACGCAGTTACTGTACAACAGGAAGTCCCCTATGAAGAATTAGCCAAAAATAAAGTCATTTCCATGACACATGAGCTGAGACAAATCCCTCACGACTCGAATAAAATTGTCGTATCGATTTGCATTACAAACATAAGTCAACCGCTTGTAAAAGAGTTAGTCTTTGACATTCCAGACACATCATCACTTAAATTAGTTAGGAATGTAAGTTAATGCACATTTGAATACATAAATTTTTAATTTGTAAAAATAATTTTCTATCATTTTGTGCTCTTTTAGCCTGGAGACGAATTTGGAATAAAACTGCCGTTCCAACTGCCTCTGCAATCTAGTAAAGAAACTGAGTTCACCGTTCTAGTCTCGGACGTAACGTTTGCTCAGAGACTGAGAGGTACACTAACATACATGTTCGAAAGTACAGAAGGCACGCAACAAGAAAAGCTCGACTTCACCGTGCCCTTGTCATGTAGCAAGTTCATGGTCGGGCATCTCTCTCACAAGGATATACTTACGGAACTTCTCAAAAGTGGTCAATTAGTATCTAAAATTAGGAGAGAAGTAACTCTTTCTAAGGACTTTGACGCGGTTCTAAATGTTATTTGTCGCAAATGTAATCTCACCCTCGTGGAACAAATTGACGATACAGCATCTTTATACGGACATTCTCTGAAGGGACATCATGTGTGCCTTTTGTTAAAATATAACGTAAGTTATGTTAAATTATATTGATCTGCTTTACTATAAATAATCTGATGATCAGAGTTAAAAAATATTAACTTTGATTTCGCAGTATAAAGTAAAAATTGTACCTCAATATTTTATAAAAGTATTTTACGTTGTTATTTACGTTGATTTAGTTGAAATTTGCATAAAGACTTCTAAGCTTAGCAATATATATCAGGTTTCGGATGGCTTATGTTACAGAGCGTGACAGAAAATCTAGTGATCGAAGGTAAAGGTGACAATAACTCATTACTGTCGGGAATTGGAGAGGAGATCTTGAGGATTCTGACATAATACCAATCGAATGTCTATATTTTGCAATTATCGATTTCTATCACGCATCGCAGTTATGTTGGACATACACTGAAAAGAGGAACATTGATTGTGTCCATTATACATAAAATACAGATATATAGCAGCTATAGCGTATCTGCGAACTTATTAAATATTTTCGGAAAGGATCTTACCTAAACTTTATGTGTAATCTAGGTCATAAAGTTTGTTAAATATTTAAGAGATATACATATAAATATATATATATACACATACACATATATACATGCATAAATACATATAATATACACATGTACATTTCTATATGTGTGAGGAGAAGTTTCGTAAAGAAACCGTGAGAAGAGAAGAAGAAGGGGAGAGGGGGGAATTTATTGCCAAGAATTGAAGACACTGGAATAAAAGTAGATTAATGTTTCTATATAGAATTTAAGTCTGACATGGCACTGATGTGCAATAAATATAGAAGACTATGAATATTTAAATTATCTTTTAAGATAATTATCCATTGTCTGCTATCTTGTTGAATTACATAGATATCTTCCAGAAACTTCTGTAAAAATTACTACACTTTCTTATCTTTACAATATTGCATTTACTACATAGCGTGTAATAATCGAAGTAGCTTATGAATAAAAACTAAATACTAAGCAGTTCTTTGTACAGTGCGGAAATAAATGTTGCAATAGAAACGATTGACCCTACTTTCATGTTCAATGCCTTCAATTTTTGCGTCTGATTGGGATGAAAATATTCCATTGCTATTGTTGAGTTCTTTATTATTTTGTAAAATATATGAAATAATTATATCATTGCGATGTTGCGTGTCCGATCTTTGTAAACATGGATTAACGAGCATCAAATGGTAAGCGTGTTGTGCATGCGACGCTTCCATAATGTTGATAATAAGACGAAAGATTATGTAAATTTAAAATTAAAAATCATAACTAACTCATATACATATATACACAGGCACATGATCCATGTATGCATAATCGTGCGAAAAAGTATGCCCCTATGTTATTTTGCAATGGACTTTGATTGCATCAAGTTTTATATCCATTTTGCCTTTCTTTTAATGTCTTCTGCCTTCTCTTGTTTTGAGATTACATAAAGATTTTTATATTTGAACATAAAATTTAGAGGTTTTTTTTTATGTTAACTCGCTAACATCTAGCTATTAAACGTGTGCCAAAAATAATTAGAGCTTTCAATATCCAAGACAATCCTCTTATTCCTTAAAGCAACGTTGACTTTTGTGCAACGCACATTGATCTTTGAATATCCGATTGTAGTAATAATTTACATTTATAGATGTGTGAAACATACATCACGACATAGACGCAAGTAAACGTCCTTAATTTTCAACTTCGTATTTTATACGCATTGTCATTGCAGAAGAAACAGCCGATATCCACTTTTTAATGTACACAATTCACATGAGAGACGTAGCGTGCGAGCGTGCACGTTGTGTGACCATGACATATTCTATTATAAATTACACGCCGCGAAATTAAGGTCGGCATTATTTTACTATAATCGCACGTTTATCGAATCCTCATCTCTCGCGCTCGCAGGCGTGAATGACCGTATAATGAAATTACAATCGCTGTTGTAAACGATGTTGTGTACGACAATTTATTACTCCGAAGAACGTTAATTAATACGGAAGAGATATACGCGAGTTTCCAAGAAGACACGACTCGCGTAATGAACAGGATTTTCCTAAGGCTCTCGTCGTGTACCGCGAATACGAAATACCCCAATATAAATTCTTTCAAAGCGTTATATCTACGGTGACTATCCGTCCTATATTACAGAGGACAGTCCTTTATTTTAGATTTATTTTTTTCTTGAAAACTCACTTTTGTCCTTTATTTTTGAAAAGTCCCATAAAATGTCCTATATTTCAGTCTTTATCACCTTTATATATTTTGTGTAATGTTTAAATAAAGATAGGCTTCTTCTATTATATATAATTGTTTTAGTTTACAAAATTTTGCTTCTTTTCCATATAAATATATACTCAGGGAAAAATATTAATGATAACAATAAATTCACCGTGCACGTGTTTGTGAAAGAAGGGTAGATGGCGGTGTCCTTAATTTTTTTCAAAGAAATATCATCACCGTAGTATACCGCGAATCACCGTACATTTTGCATTACATTCAGGTCGGAATGACGACCAGCGTGCGTTTCGCAATGCGTTCCGGCGAATGACGCGCGATTCTTGATTTACGTGATCCGATCATCCGCGACTTCGGGACAATGCACGGTCTGGAAGGTGAACCGCGGGGACTCTAAGGACGACCGTGATTCAACCAGATTCATTGACCTCATCGCTACTCCCACGCGGGATTCATGGTCGCGCGGCGTCATGCTCTCTCGAACGGGGAGCACGTTGTTTTTGCCAGGTACAACGTCGAATACCGAAAGCGATTCGCTCGAATTTAGGTCGAAAAACGTAATTATTTGACTTGGATGTCTGCGCAAACATTTCTCAGAACACTCTGTAATATTAATTGATTCATCCGTTCCGGAGGCATTCCAGATGCGTGATGTGGCTGCGCTTCACTTGAGAGGGAGAGTTTCCCGAATCCCATGTGTTTTTCCGCACGTTTTATTTGTCTCTATACAAGGAAATGCCCATTACACATTTCTATTATTTTGCAATGCAACGCGAAGAAAAACGTTGAGATATTGAGATATCAGCTTTCACTCGAGATTATCATTTCAACGAATAAATTTTTCGACTGCGGCTTATCGAATAAAATATGAGTAATATTTGCAGAGAGAATACCGCTCTCGTTCCTCTTTTTTTTCACAAATATGCGTGCGCGAGCAAAAAAAAAGAAGGAAAAATAAATAGCTACTGGCATTCCAGTCACGTTTTAGTCAGACGAGCATGTATGTTTTTCAAGATTTGATATCTTGACTCAGAATGTCAAAGTGACACATAATGATTTATCGATAATCTGATCTGGAATTTCCTTCCTTTATCGTTTCTACAATGTCGCTTTTATTTAAGTACAAAGAGAAGAAAGAGAAAGCTCCTGTTCCAAGGATATTAGTAGATTAAATTGGCGCCCGCTCGCGAGACGAAATTACAAAAATTTACGTAAAGAAATTGTCGAAGTAGGTAAAAGAAAACCTTAGTCGACATAATTTTTTATCGGTGTCAGCACTTGGAGAGATAAAAATTGTGATTTTATCGATTCTTCAAGGAACATCAACAAGTATTTGCGATTTACATTGTTGCTCAAAGAGAACGTACTCTTCGTGAACGAATAATCGCCGTAAAATGTTTTTATCTTGAGATTACAACACCAAGTTTCATTGATACGTCAATTTATGTACATACGTTTAGTATATTTAATCTTTCGAAGAATGTATTTCATGTTCTTCCTCTCGTTTTGCTTTTACTCAAATCGAGAACGCGAAGAGAATGTCTTTTTGAAAAATTTGAAAGTAGTACGCGAATATGAATGAGATATTTGAATATTAATAAGTTATCTTCTGCCACAAGAGCAGAGTTACGTCAACAGAGATTGACGATTTTTACGTAACTTGGATAATATTTAGATATACGCCGGATGTGAAACAGAGGTAAACCGATTATTCATTTATTCGCCGAGTAGAACGTACACACGTGTGAAATTTGCGAGAGTTGTTTGGCGAGGCAAAGCGTAATCTTATTTCTTTACTAAAAATTTTAATCTTGATTTAATCTATCTCTGACAGAATGATTAGCTAATTGTGTTATTTATCATATACTCCGATAAAGGTTCAAATCTTGCTTTTACAGGAAAGGGATTATCGATATTTTGAAATAATCTGTAATCTTTATCGGTGTGATAAAAATATTTGTTGAGACTTAGTAAGCTTCATTAAATCGTTCATCGATGATCAAATAAGCGGAAGAAAACTTAATAATAATCTTGATAATCTTAAGTAATTGCGAAATCATTTTGAATTTATATTTTCGTTACACGTATATTTAATGTGCCATTAAAATATTTTTGTATTTTTACATTTAACTGTTTCAAGGAGAAATCCTTGAAATTTTTTTCCGTACAAGCGTATAAAACAAGCGAGACATGTGCGCATAATATCTTTATATGTCTAATTTGATCTATCTAATTTGATAAACCTTCTTGTTACATTATTACGATTTTAAAATTAATTTTCTCCGCTCTTTTAAAGACTTAAAAAAAGTGTAGGAAAGTGCTGTCGATGCATCAGCCCAAATAGCGCAGATGATCGTTATAAACTCAAAAAATTCACTTTTTTAATTCTTCATGAAGTTAGTGTATAAATTGTACAAATAAATCAAAAGAAATCTTTTTAGAAAGTCCATAGAATATAAAAATAAATTCCTTTTGTATCCAAAAAGGCTCAGGATCGATAACATAAAAACGAATTCCTTTTTTTGGAATTCGCTTTTATATTATCGGTCATGAGCCTTTTTGGATACAAAAGGAATTTTTTTTATATTCTATGGACTTTTTAAAAAGATTTCTTTTAATTTATTTGTACAGTTCATTTCACAATTCGAGAATTCAAAAAGGATTCTTTTTAAATTCTCCGTGCTATGTCGGAGATTAAGTAAACAAACGCGAAGTGTAGCGCTTGTTCTTATCCCATTTGCGAGCACATTGGAAATGCACTAGCCAGAGTGTTGCCCTCGCGCGCACCCGGAGAAATACGAAACAGGGTAGCCTTTCGACTCAGGTGACTTGAACGCTCGCCCTCGACGGCACCGCGGAATCCAATCGGCGGGCGACAACCGCGTGAGTCGCACTACCTCAAGATGCGAGCACGTGCTCACACGCACCGGCCGCCGCCGTCAATCGGTCGGCTGAATGAGCGGCGAGCACCGCGCGCCCGTGGGTCTCCCCCTCGCTCCTCGGCGCGCCACCGAAACGATACGGATTCGAAATGGTACCGCGGAGCTCGACTCGCGCGGCGTGATGGCTATATAAATAATACTTCGCGCTAAGTCAGATCAGTCGACTTGCAGCGACCGTACCTGTCGCGGCACACAATACAACGGACCTTCAGAGATTAGACCGTCTCATACTCGCTTTTTCTTATCTTCCTCTTTCTCTCTCTCTCTCTCTCTGTGCTCCTGTCCCCTAGCTCCGCCCTTCGCTATCGCGCCTCACCGCTTCCGATACCTTTTTACCTTCTCACCCCTGTTGCGCGCTTGTCGCATGCGAGAACGTCGGTGATTTGACGTCCAACAGCCTAGCGGCACGTCCCCCAGGATGTCGCATTACAATTTAGGATTTACATCCAGCACGGTGAGTAGATAACACGAGGGTCACACGTCGGGACACGTCGGTTTTCATTAGGAACGGATTTTAAAGAAAAAAAAAAGCGTGTGTGTGTTTACCACGGTCACAAAGAAATTCAAATTGTCCTGTAACGATTTTTTAATTACAACTTATCAATTTAATCACGGAAAAGGATGTATAATCGGGAGAGGCTAGAGGGTATTCCTCGAAGACTCGCGACACATTCTTCTACTTCTTTACCGAGTTTTTGCTGTCACGTTAATCGTTATCCTCGAAATCACTTTGCGCAAATAGAGCACCTTTCCAGTATAAAATTGTAAACATGGTTCTTTCTCTCGTTTCTCGACTCGGTAAAAGCAGCGAAATGATCCTGGTGTAAACGGGTCTATGCTAGAAAAATGAGAATTTTAGATGACAATTACTTTTTCGCGAGAAAAGTATAATTGATGTTAGAAAAATGTCATAGAAAATACGGAAAAATTTTTTTATTAAAAGAAATTAAGTTTTTTAAAATAAAATGCTTACTTCTTTACTCATGCCTTTAAACATTATCGCAGTGTAACAGAATAATTTATACAAATTTTCTCGCGATTACATCATAAAAATGGCTTGCACACGACAAAATTAAGCAACATTTCTTTAAGATATTTTTAAACGAGGACTTAAAATATTAAAATACTATGACTATAGCAAATAACACTCGTGTGACATTAGATTTATATGAAAAGGAACAATTTTGTATACAAAACAATGCTTCTTGCAATTTGTCACGTTGCATTATTCGTCTTTCTCGTCAAATATCGACATGTCCTTTGCCGTTTTTTTACATAAATTTGCAGCGATGACAGTGCGCATACATCTAACGCATAAGAAAGTTTATCTGGGCATGCATAATGCAAGAATATGCTAATGCTAGATATAGATAAAAATTGGTATAAAGTTTGGCGATATTGTTTAATAAAAAATTTCTTCTTTTAAAAAATTTCTACAACACATCACACATACACTGTTAAATTTGTAATGTCAAATTGTACTGCATTTAAGTTTTCAATTATTATTATCGCCACTGTTTTTAATCAATATGTTAATTTAACTAAAACAATGGAGTTAAATAACAATATGTTAGCTATATCTTTTGTGTAAACGCCAGAAGTACCAAGCAATTTCTGATCATTTTCATTTTTTAGATTAATATCTTATTTGTTGTGTAAAATATAAGATTCTGAAATTTTATAACTTTTTATCAATCATTTTCTTTTTTCTTTATAATTATAAAATTTTGTAATGCTATCTTTTACATAAGAAATATGGTATTAATAAAAAGATAGGGACGGCCAGAAATGACAGCTCAGTACTTTTAGTGTTAAAATAAAAATTTCGACAGACATGGTAGTGAATAATAATAGATGTAATTTATTTTACTTAATTCAAGGAATTGGTTTAAATTTGTTTTCCTTTAATATTTAACAGTGTATGATAGACATAATACTCCAAAATACATTAAAATAATCTAACTTTTTTTACAACTTTACCTACAAATTTTGAAATAGTGATATCATGGAGTAATTTGATAACTGGTATCAGTGTCGCAAAAACTGAAAACTTATTTTTATTTTTATGCATATGTCGCAAAAACTGAAAGCTTATTTTTATTTTTATGCATATTGTTTTCTTGAAAAATATAGTAGAACAATTTTGACGGATTACATGTAAGAGACAACGCTCGGGCTAGTTATACTGCGATTCAGCACCGCACCTAGTGCAACAATTAAGTTCGCAGAGCACGCTGCGAACGTATAATTATTTTTTTATAGCGATGAACCGATTACAGAACAGGGATAATAATAAATCCACGTGCAACCATTGTACACTCGATATATTTTCGACGACTTTGCGATTGCGCGACGGTTCAATCATGAGCCGATCACGAGAGTGGAAAGTTTCTATCTATATTGCACGAACGAAACTTTCGCACGACGAAGGACAATCCGTTCGTTCGTTCGTTCATTCGTTCATCGCGTTAACGTGCGAAACGACGTTGTTACCACTGTTTTTTTTCTCCTCCTCGCTTGTTCACGTCAACGATAATTGGCGATTAGAATTGTTGCACAACGAGGAAATACCGAATAAATAAACGAATCGCGTTTTCTGGCGACTTCGTATCTCGCTTTCGCGAAGTGTCCTTCTCCCGCGACTCTTTTTCCAGGCTCGACTTTTTATTTCTCCCGTGCTTTTTCTCCTTGCGCTGTCGAAGGCGACCCGGGTACAATACCTGTTCGGTCAAGCGCGCATTATTCGAAAGTATCCGAATTGTTGTACCAAGTGTTCTAAAGGTTTTGCGCCTTTCCCTCATAACGTCGGCCTGTATAAACTTTTCAACGACCTTACAAAGTTGATTTTTTTCTCGGTACATGTTTTAGGGCAGGCCTAATTAAGGAAACATTTAATATCGGCCGTTAAAGAATTTTTTTCGGCGAATTAAATCAATTTCGAGAAGACTTTGTTTTAGAAATTTATAATCGACAGCAATTGAAGCACAAAATAAAGTAAAGTAATTAATTTTAATTCTTCATGTAAGAAAAAATAATTATTGTTGCATCTGTTCAAAGTTGAACTAACGTTTGTATTAAAATAAAAAGACAAATATAATAATATAATGTCTAAATTTATAACATATATATAACGTTGCACATTTAAATCGTATGAATCTACAATAGCATTACGTCATAACTTTTATCTGTCCTGGGACGGAAACGCTACACCCATCGTATCTTCCTCGTCAAACGTAATAATTTCCCTTGCTACTTTTTTCAATCGTCTCTCTCTATCCTCGGAACGTCTGAATTTTTGGCGCCTTAAATTTCGCGCGACGTTTAAATGTAATTTCAACGTCTCTCCTTGCGCTATTATTTCAGTTTTCTTCCGTAACGCAAATATCATCAACACGTACATAATTTTTCTATTTACCTTCGCAGTCGCGATGGTATAATTGCGGATTAATAAGCGTTTCCGCCAGTAATAATATTATCTGACATTAATGATTACTCAGCCTGTCATCGTGATCCGGTATCAGCTTGGCGGTACCGATTCTGAAAGTTGCATCCTCCCGCGATAACAATCTCTCGCGCGGAGATTACTTCTCTGCAGCCGCGCTACCGAAAATGTCGAAAATGTGATAAGAGTCGCTCGCACGTGTTTATTTGCCGCAAACAAGTCGCGTGCATACGGGAGAATCTCCCTCTCTTTATTTCACTGTAGTCTCTCGGGCCATATCGCAAAAGTGGTGATACCTGCGCTTTCAAAAGTCAGAGACTGTCGGAAATAGTCCGCGAGAATGAAAAGAAGAAGGAGAAGGAAAAGAATCGTAGAAGCATCGTGCATAACACTAGAGAAGCTCGCGGCCCATCGGAAACAACTTGGCATTCTTCGCTCGGAATTACCGGTTTTTAATCAGCCTGTGTAATTAATGGAGAATACGCATAATGATTGCCGCGCGTAACGAGAGTCTCTCCACGCGATTACTTTGCGCGTCACGGACATTTAACAAAAGATCGGCCGCATGCGGACTCTTTCGCCTTCCGCGGGAAATGCGATGTGCGTACACATCGTAACGTAAGAGCGAAATCGCGCTCGCTGCACCGTGAAACGCGAAAAATTGCAAAGATCACGGGCGGTCAGAGCGCATTTTCCGCCGCGAAACTTTCCGGCGCGGCGCTTTTTGATATTTATTCCTTTTATTCTTTTCTTCTTTTCTTCCTCATGTTCCGTGTTTATAAAACAGTGGTATAATTATCGGTGAACGTCTGTTCCATCATCTATTTTCACTTGATACCGCTGTTTCATTGTCTTCTCCATTGGCACACGCATCCGCGGAAAATGTAGACTGCGCGTATTTTGAAATGCTAATCTTTGAAGGCCATCGGCAATTACAATTGCCCTCAACTTGCAATTACGTAATAGTATTGGAATGAGCTCAACATTCCGAGGCGCAGCGGTGTAATTGCGATCGTTTCGAGGAAACAAATGTTTTCAAATAAAAAACGAATTGAATTCACATAAACGCAGTTGAATGCAGAACTCACGTCAAAAAAACAGAATTACGTGAAAACAATATATATGAGCCAATTTTATTATGCTAAATGCGGTTGCGTGGTTTTCAAAGTGTTTCGAAGTGCGATCGTCTCGATAATGACGTACGATTTTTAAACACGTTCGACCAAACGCACATAAATCCGATGAAGAAACTTCGCATCGAAGCATAAAATTAGATGAAATAGTACAATTTTAACAGAGCCTTTGTTATTGAAAACTCAGCGTTATTTGCATAAATAAAAATAATTAATCCTTACGGTGATTTGCCAAAAATTTGCAACTTGCTATTTGTTTAATAAATTTTTCTCCCAATCTTTCCGATTTTTCTGTTGCTCTTCCGTTATTATTGGAACTGCAATGATAAGAAACTTTGATAACATAGAAAATAATCCAATTACCATGAACCGCTACTACAATTTTAATTGTGTGGAAATTACAATGTAATTTAAAAGTGTAATTTAAGAAAAAATTCTATCGAATAATTGGTCGCGGAAATTAATTTTTTACGCATTGTGTAATAGTATATAACGTACGTAAATAATCTGCAAAAACTAGAGATATCTCGAACATTTTATGAACGTGGACGCGGAGGTAACGCGATAAATTATGACGTACTTGAAGTATTTCCGTGATAGCTGAGATACTATGAGCGAAACTACGAAAACAGGTACCTTCTTGTAAAACCTTTGTACCCTTGTGCGATGCGATGATTTAAGATTGTGTCAAGAATATTCTGATAAGTATAACAGCACAAGCTGACTGGTAACGGATATTAAAAGATTAAAAGCACTCAAGTTTATAAAATATTTTCTTTTACAACTAATCGTATTATAATTAATAAGACTCTATATAACTAATATATAGCAACTTTCAGCAACTAACGCATCGCATATGAAAGATCTTATTACTATCTTATTATAAGATAATGTGCCATATGTTACTGTTGAATTTTACATATTGCATTATACATATATGTATGCAAAATTACATTTATATGTTACACATATTTAATATATTTATGCAGAATTGTATTACAAAAATTCAGATAAACATATTTCGGATATTTGTATGTGCAGTAAAATTAGAGGAAGTCGTAAGAAACCTACAAATCAAATATTTGGAAACTAGAAAAATTTAAAGAAATCGTAAAATCAATTTTTAAATATTAAAATATGATGTTAAATATTGTAGAACTGCAAATAAAAAAATACGGACAAAAAATATCGAAGGAATTTTTTGAATGCATTTCACGTTATCGCATATCACGATATTGTGATATAACAGATTGCGTGCTACAGCATGCAATCTGTTATATCAGAATTCAATGTAAGTCTCATTATTGATTAATAGCGATTATCATTAATCAACAAGGTTCATCACGTCATATTCACGTCATTTTGACCGTCTTCCCTTTAGCCACAGTTATTTTATCGGCTTTTACTGTATTCAAATTAAGTTTATCGAATCTAACAGCAAACATATCATATAACAAGTTTGATTACTACTTAGTACTTATGAACGCATGTTCAAATACTTTGACCTGCTAAATAACATTTACAACGTAATAAAAAAAGTTAATTTTTTTTATTAGTACTTCTAGCATTCCTATCTGTACCAAAAGCAATCTCGTTTGGTATTTCACAATTTACTTTTCTGCGGTACGAACAATTAACACGCTTAGTAGAGCGTGTGCTAAGTACGGAATTTTTTCAAATTCCGTAATATTCCGCCGGTTTTCTTCCACGTCTAATCTATCAGAGATCGAGAACTTAATGGAATAATCTTTTTTTCCTTGATAGCGACAGGTAACGTCCCTCAGCTATTTTCGGACGTTGTAAGTTAATCGCATTATAGCAATTATCATTGACATGCCGCATCGGGCTGATAATTGTCGACGTGAAAGAGTTAATAAAATTACGTGCCTGTATGTTTAATTCTTTGTATATTCGCTCCATTAATTTTTGGATCTTATTCGGACCATCGGTTTTTTTAATGTTCTCTTTGTTGAAAACAGAGATACATGTAATCTCTACAAGAGATACAAAATTCGAATGTATTTAGATGCTTTAGTTTGAAACTTAAATTAATTTTATTCCCCTGTCGTCTCTTCAATAGAAATTATAATAATTAACAAGTATTAACAAGTCTATTCATAGATTAATTAGGAGTTCTGTAACAATAAGCTTTCATTTGTATTCAAAGAAATGTCGAACTTCTATATAAGATACTGTGACAATATGCATCGTGTAGTGGCACAAAGTGGCAAACATCGATAATGTAGAATAAATTACCGAAACATTGAAAAGAATTCCGCTTTGATATCGCATAGATGAGTTATTTGTCGGTGATAATAAACGGCCGAGTACTCCGATAGCGGTAAAGAGTCAGCGTAAACACACGCGAGTCATTGGAATTATATCAGAGATTCTCAAGTATAATACGAAAGATATGGTGTCTTATAGTATCGCAAATAAGTGAATCTAACAGAAGTTGTTGATAAAGAAATTTACATTTCGTGCCAGGGAGATAGGCAGAAGATACGCGAGCATCCACCTGCCTTGTCTAACAATGTTTATGGCCGTTTGTCAATTTTCACATTGATGATTACAGAAGTTAACTCGACTCATTAAACGCGATCATTAATCGGGCGTGGAATGCGTGCACGGTCGCGCGTAACGATCGCGCGCGTAACGTGCAGTATACGATCGATGTAGATCGATTAAAAAAAAGAGAGTATATGTATATATATAATCATTTAGTCTTGTTCAAATGATTTATCGCCGCCGCTAATTGGCATTGGTAATAGTAAACATTTAATCTTCCTTACGAGGAAACACACAAGGACTTCGACAAATGTGTGTTTGCCGAAGGAGTTAATACTTTTCTCAGCAGTCATTGGTAACGTAAATAACGTGAAATAAGATAATCATATTTTCTCTTCAGTGGTTAAATATATCGTTGACACGGTGCTAACCGCTATTAATTTTTCGCGTAAATTGTATCGAGTTGGAATATCTCTGCCATTGTACGTTTGTATCGTGAGAATGAAGAAAGGCACATCTCGAAACATTGTCTCTAAATGTAAAATCTGTGTGAAAGGACGTATGCTGTTATATTTATATATAACATTAACTAATATTAATTTTTTATTAGTTATTAATTAATATTAATTTTTTGACGCACGTAAATTGTATTGTCGAATTTCGATAATAATTCTGCTATTACATATTTGTGTCACGAAAATGAGCAAGTGCGAATATTGTTTATATGTTTATCTGAAATTTACATGAGAGAATGCACGCTATTATATCCATATAAATCTTAAATGTAGTATAAATAAAAAGGCGCGAGATCTTTTATATCTCTATATGTATATCTCGTCAGTATCGAAGAAAAAGAGATTTTATCACAAGAAAGATATATTATCAGATAAGTCGCATCGTTAACATGTTTGGCTGTAGCGACAAGTTTTTAGTAGCCATATATTTGCAAATCGAATACCTCTCTATCTATATTTGATTTTTAACAATAACATTGATACTTTAATAGATACTTCCACTACTGCTCGATATAAATCGTATCATGCATACCGTTAACGACGCATATCATTACTTTTGTGGGCGTGGTATCATTTTGAAGGACGCATTAAATGATCGTATCCGTGCATTATGCAATTTGTACGTTTGCACGGCGCGGCGTAAGAAAATTTCCCATATTCTCGTCTCGTTATGACTTAACTGCATATAAAGTAGAAGTGCAAACCGCAGGGAATTATACAGCTGTCAGTCGGCAATTTACGTTTTAGGAACGCGAGGAGATTGAGCTTTAAGTTGTATTGTGTTTCGCATACGGCTTCGCCGAAAATTGACCGAGCAAATCTTCAACATTTAATGACTTCTTGAATTTATGAGTCTTTTTTTCACGTAAACCGCAATAATTTAAAAACTGAACCTAATTATTACCCAACGAGATAGACACTCGCTTGGCATGAAAACCATCGAAGAAGAAAATTCAACAGTCGACGATTTGTTACATTTTAGGATTACGAGGAAATTGATCTTTTTGTATTTTGTACAATTAAGTAAGTTGAAATGCATTAATTAAGCAAACATTTATTGAATTTTTTAATTTATTTTTAAAGTTTTTTTATGCAGGCCATAAAAACTATTTTTAAAAGATACACAATCTTAATTGTTTCCGCTTATGAAATAGGCATTGCTTCACACAAAAACCACCAAGAAAGAGAATTCATTAATTGATTTAATTAGTTGACAATTTATGCTTTAGGATCACGAGGAGACTGACTTTTTAAAACGCATTTTATATGATTATGCCACTTATGGGAATTGATCAAGCAAATCTTCGATATTTATTGAAATCTTTAATTTACAAGTTTGTTTTCACGCAGACTACAGAAACTATGTTTAAACGCCGCAAATATCTAATTACTCATATGGCAAAATAGAAATTTTCGCTTCACATGAAAACTATTCAACAAGGAAATTCATAAATCAAGAAAATTTATGAATTTCCTTGTTGAATAGTGGCGCTTTGGTGGCGCTCTGGTGGCGCTTTAGGATCGCGAAGAGAGTGCAGATTTTTGAATTGCAATTTGTATAGCTACACCAAAATTGACATTGACCAAGCGAACGTTTATCCCTTATTAAAATCTTGAATTTACAAGTTTTTCATCACGCAAATAATGAAGATTGCGCTTAAAAGCGGCAAGAGCATAATTATTTGTCTATATAATAAAATAGATATCTATTTATTTTGCATGAAAATCACTGAAGAAAAAATGTTCTACTTATCACAATAAAGACAGAGCAACATTAATGTGCTAATATTAGACAATCGGTCATTTCAATTGAACTTGACGGAAAAAGCCGGACGAAACTTCCTTATTAAATTGCTATCTATAATCATTCATATCGCAACAGCTGCAATACACGGAATATTACAGGATAATTCAAAAGCAAAACGTTCGTGTGTTTATTTCCAAGCGATTAATCAATGTCCAGCCATGTGACATTTATGTTTATTAATCGTTGAAGAAATTTTCATAATTTCGTTTTTTTTTTTTAATGTTATGTTCAGTGGAGTTCGTAGATTGCGATATTGCTTATATAAATTTGTCACTTGCGAAACTTGTAAAACTTCGCGAGTATAAATTGCTCCAAATTCGATGCATAATAAGCTGTAGAAAATACCTAAAAGTACGACCTTCTTTTTAAATTACTTTAAATTATTTTTTAAATTACTCCGTAATGCTCGCATATGTGCAAGAGCATTACGGAGTCTCATCAGGCGATAACATCCTATCGTAGTTATTGCTCAGAATTGTCGTAAACTATGTTGTATATATGTATACAACATATACTATGTTGTATATATGTATATACTGCCTGATAATAATTCGTTTCTAGACCCCTCTCGCGGAACAAGGGAAACTTAAAAATACATTCATGGTGCCATGAATCGGCTGAATTTATTTTGCAGTTTGCTAGTGCCAGTTGCACATAGTCGCACACGCGTTTGATGTATCTCGACCCTCTGATAAGATTTTGAGGACTAAATTGTTACGCTCGCGGAACGATAGGAACGAATTATTGTCGGAAAGTGTACAGTATTACGGCAAATAGTAAAATCAGAATCAATGATCATCGGCCGATATAACGTTTGAATATAACTACATACGAACAATAATACATATATTAATAATAAATGATATACGATATGCGATTGTTTCAAAAACTATTCAAAATAAGATTTGAGGTACGTCCAAAATTGTATTTATTTATATTTATTGTGATTGCATTTGGCGAAAAGTTTATGTACCTATTATTTTTAGGTATACATTTAGGAAACAACCAAGAACTGCCATTCTGTATCTTATTTTATATCAACAAGGCTTTGTAGTTATAAATGCGTGCAAGTTTTATTTAATGGGAATATAAATGAATACAGAATAATCTTTTTCTAATAATATATAAATAAATATTATAATAATTTCTGTCTGTGTACGCGTGCGCCTGTAATTTGTAATAAAAATTTTGTTGATACAAGCGATAATTCTTGCAACTATGTGCATATATGTATGTGTGTAAATACTCATATTATCTATATTTTAACAATTATTGCGATATATAGTTCGTTATTTCTTTTTACAGGATGGTCTGCAAGATCTGAAAAAGTCTTCCTCATCTAAAGAGCGTAATGAGTGAGTATTTAATATAATGAATTTTATAAAAATATAGAGAATTAGACTTTTTTTTGTAACACAAATTATCTATTAAGATTTTTTAGTTTCTAACTTTAACGAAAGATTTTAACGCTATGATTAAAATTAGTCTAGGAAGGTATTATCACGTGAGTTATATTGATACTAGCTGTTTTCATAATCGTAGTATGTCAAATGTCTAAGTCTCAACTCACGTGCCTAACTTGTTTACACCGTATATAAGCTTCATATAAAAGTTACATTTTTACAGCTACGGATCGAATGAAAAGAGTGATGACATTTACGTCTTGGAGCTCTCAGAGAAGAAGAAGAACATACACGAGCAAGAAAATGATTATGACCCGTATAAATATAGAGAGGTGGAGCATCCGACTACGTAAGTTTTGTAATTAATATTCGTTTTACATCTTTTCATTTCATTTATAACGTGAGTTTCATTCATAATGTGGAAGTGTGAAAATTAAAAGAATGGGATTGCGTGTATAATAAATAAGTATAATTGTTTTTCTTATTTATTTCAAATTAATTTTAATTTTCCTAATAATTTTTAATAATAAGGTTCATTGAAAGGCAACACTTTAAACATGATAATAATAATATATGTAAAACTGAGTGTAAATAAATTATATTATAATAAAAAGAATTATATATTTATATGTATGTATACACGGAGAGAATTTTCTCTTAAAATTTAACTTAAAAAACATGGTAATCGTGGGATAATTAAAATTTGGAAGATTTTTATAAATTCTCTCTGATTTATTCATCTATCACAATAAAATATAAAATCTGTTTGGGTAATATTACAACCTGCTTAGTAATTTTTATTATGTAGTTTTCTAATTATCCCACTCTTATCACCAAACATGTTAAAATTTGTGAATTTTACAGTAAAATATAACGAAAAATTCTCTCCGTGTACGCTGTAGTTTAATATATACATATTTTTTTATATGTATAAAATAAAATCAATAGAGAGAGAGAGAGAAAGGAGAGAGGAGAGAGGACGAAGTAATGTATATTTTTGCTGTTAAATTTATTATATCTCTCGAAAATAATATTATTACAGCTATGTTGAAAGATGAGATATATTTCTTTTTGAAGGAAAATTGATAATTGTTTCTATTTAAAAATAATAGACAATAACTAAAAATTAATATATCTATAAATATTTTATAGCTTTGAAAGTATGTAAAGTGACATATCAACACTGTATGTAAAATGATACAATCAAAAAGGAACATCTTTGATTACAGATATTGTGTAATATACGTCTTTCTGTATCGTTATTTTATCATTTTGATAAATAGTGATAAGTCTAATTTAGATAGTTTCTTTGTACTTGCAAAGACGTTTCTAATTAATATAAAATTATATAAGACGTAACCGATTGTCTGGTATATTGCTAAATTGTAATCTAGTCAAAATTTGAAAGATCCGATTTATTAAAGATTAATCAAATTGAAAAACAATACGTACTCGTCATTCAAGGTGACCAAGAATATTACGTGACTCGTATTACTTCCCTCGCACGCGAAAAGACGTTTTCCTCATACGTGTCAGTTGCCTTATTAGCGTAATTTTCTAATCAGATTGAATCAGATTGACGGACTCGGTAAAATGACTTTCAGCATCTTTCTGATGGAAACGTGGAATGCACGTGCCTGTCACAATCTATATTAATTATTATCACTGCAAGACTCAATGATTTATTATTATTATCATTATTAATTATCATTAGTTTATACATTTAATATTTGTTAATATATATTTATTTTTCTTTATTAGTTATTTATAACAAATGTAGCAGTGCATAAAATTAGGAAATTATTTTTCGCAAAAATCATTTCTTTTTAAACCTACTATTTAATTTAAGCATTTTGAAATTTTAATACAATCGCAAACTACTAATACTTTAGTAAATGCTCATTTTCTTTACGATGTGGTTTTGCAGCAACGCAGAAACCATGCTTCACCTGCTGAAGGGCAGTTTGGGTACCGGGATTCTCGCGATGCCGCGGGCTTTTTACAATGCCGGATACGTTGTCGGCTTAATAGCCACGATCATCATTGGGTTTCTTTGTATATATTGTATGCGAATTCTCGTTCGTTCGGAGTACGAACTGTGCAAGAGGAAAAGGGTGCCGTCCATGACGTATCCGGCGACCGCAGAATCCGCCTTGCTCGAAGGACCGATGTTCCTCAGACCGTTCTCCAAAGCTTCTATGTGAGTACGTTATGCTTTTTCTTAGTAAAACTAAAAAGAAGGAAATATACGAATAATTTGTCTCTTACACTTTGCCTGTATTGCCTCACCGATAAAAATAACGATACTAAAAATAGTTGATAATTATTCGCGGCAGTGATACTTAAGCTCTATTTTATTAATATTTGTTGTGCGATATATTCTAATTAGAACAATGAATATATATATATATATATATATATATATATATATATATTAGCACATATCGCAATCACAACTTTTACGTTACATATGAAACATTTATTTTTTCCTTTTACAGACACATTATAAACATCTTCCTATTAATATATCAGATGGGGACTTGCTGCGTCTACATGGTTTTCATTTCTAAAAATCTGCAATTGGTGAGTATCTCTGCTATTTACAATATCATGCTTTCATATCTTACGTTTCTGACAAATATTACAAAAATGTTAAAACTTTTATCTTTAATTGGCAACGTTACTCATATAATATACATATACGCGATGCTTTTTTGATATGAGCGAAGGACTTGAGTCAGACATTCATGTTCACCATTAAATAAAAATGTTTTTCTTTTGCGTACGCCTTATGTACAAAATCAGAAACGCAACTGATGAAATCACTTTAATAAATTACGTTTTTGAACGGATAAATATCAAGCTAAGAAAATCAGTTATTGGTGTTTTATTAAGAAATATTTTTATTAAAATAATATCAGGACAACGATTACATTATATGATTTTACAGTACATAGTAATTGTGTGGTAATTCATACATGCATGTTATTAATTGTTTTTTGTGCTCGTTATCACATCTATCGATAATTCGTTGGAATGTTTCGCAGTGCAATCAATTCGATATCTCGTATCTCTCAGCATTACAGAGCGTAGGCTGAAAAGAGAATAATCTAGGTCAGGGAAATATGCCGTAAGAGAGAATAAGCGAGTAGACAGTCACCGGTAATTAATGCGCGTTGAGTCAAGGTGATCGTATCTAACACGGACGGCCGGTCATCGACATTCTCGATGACGCTCGAGATCGAAATCGAAAATACAAGTCGTTCTTGCGCGAACTTGCTCGAGTTTCACGAAAATGCAGTTTGCCTCACAGATTTTATCAGTCCAAGGCAGATTCGATTATTTGCATCTACATGTATACACATGTATACACATGTACACACACATAAGATGCCGATCAAAAAAATTACTGAAAATAAATAATTATTACTCTGTAACAAATAAAATGATTTAATTATAATATAAACACTATATTATTAAAAATCTAGTTATTTTTATTAGCACATAATGCTATGTGCTAATAAAAATGCTTTATTGAAAAAAGAATATACATATATGTGAATTTGTAAAATAAATATTATAAAAAAGAATTAAAAATTCGATTGCATGCTTAAATGAATCTATAGTATAGTATTTTATATTCTATTATATTTTATAGTATCTAATTCTATATTTTCACAGATTTATAAATATACATTTCTCTTGCACTATAAGACAATAAAACCATAAACTTTTTTTGCAAAGTAACGCTCAATACATTTCATTCTCTTCATTCATTCGTTACAAAATAACATCTATTTAGTTTTAACAACTTCCCGATTGTGTAACCTCAAGTAACATCGGCGCGTTAATACATTTGACACGTCTGCAACAGGCGACTCGGGTGAATAAAAAAAGCTACAGCGTGACGCTTTATTTATAGGATATCTTCGTAATTTTTTTCTCGTAAGAGGAAAAATAATTTTTTCCATGATTGCACCGTGGTATTAAAAGATAAGTGTCGCGTTGCGAATTATAGAGATTACAAATAAGCATGTTTATTTACGTTGATTATATTCGTCCCATATTCTTGTGTACTATGTGGAATTATCCTAGTATATCCGCACCGAATGATTTATAATGGAATTTCCCTATTTCGCATGACAGCCGATGGAAACTTATCACGAGTGTGAGATCAAGTGGAAGTAAGAGTCGCTCCCGGGTGTTAACTTTAAGTGCCATTCACATAACGATTATACGGTGTGTAATAACGCGAAAGAATTTTTTCATGTAACTTTGTTTTTTTCTCGCGAATCGCGAAAAACGCTACTCGGTCGTTAACCCGCGCTCTTGACGCATGAAAGTGCCGTTGCGCGACAGATTGGACGGAAAGGACGAATTCCTGCGATCCAGCCGTTTAGAACGTAATTTTAAAGACTTAAATCCTCGATGCATTCTTGTTCGAACCGAGTCGGATACTTGGATTGCGCGCGCGAAGTAAGAGGCAGGGGAAAGCCCGCGCCGACGCTCGGCAGATATTTCGTGAAATACGCTACATTTATTCGAGAAGGAATTTTCGCGTGCGCCCGCTGCGTAACTGCAGTTGCATCGCGGCGCGTTTGTTAACGACGCGATTTTGCAACGCGCGGACGGCGCTAAGCCTTATGTGGACGACACCTTAGCCGCGGATTGGAAGGCGTTGCGTAGCGCGCGATGTAATAGATAGTTAACTATCGTTACGACACATATGTTATTACGGCAACTAAATCGAATGCACGCGTGTGTGTGTGTGCAATGGATGCAACGCGTGCGCTCCGCCGCTTTTGAACCTGAATGCCGCCTGCGTGTGCGGCGAACGGGCGCGCGGCGAGAGACTTCATGGTCGGATGAGAAGTGAACGGAACTGTGTACAAAGTTGATACATTAATCGTTTAAAGAGCCGTAAATATCAAGGTATCATTAAATTGCGTTTTAAATACCGGAAGACATATGACGGACACTTGCGAGAATAAACTACAAGAAAATATGAACTATTAATATTTACATGTGATAAAATTGCTGCAATTTATGATTATAACATATGAATATTTCTGTTTAACTTTTATTTATCTATTCATTTATTCGTTACTGTTCTATTTGTCTTCTTTAAAAATTAAAAAATTTAATTTGTGACATATAATATTACGTGTAATACGCACTTAAAGATCGCGTTATATAAAATTTTGTTTTAATAAAGTGAACAGACGGCTTAAGTACAAACATAATTTGATGCAAAATGTTTATACCGGTATTATAATAAATGTTGAATAATAAATAAATAGTTTACAGTGTCTGCAAGTGAGGAATGCAGTATTATAAAATTATACTTTCATAAAAGAAGGATAGAAGGAATAGAATGAAATTATTTAATACATGTATAAAAAACGATGCTATTAGTGCATATTTAAAAAATTCCGAAAATATAGCATATAGAGATTTCTAAAGATTTAACCGAGGAAGGAACCCTAGAAGTCGATCAGTTTAGCGATCATGCTGCTTGCGTGATCTTAGAAACGTAAAAGACGTAGAAGCAGTTGAATAAATTATTCCTATAAGGAAGCTTCTGGCAGCACATTATTTGCTCGAACGTAAGTCGCTAGCAATTTAATGCGCGTTACGCAATAATCCAATGATAAATTCGTCAATAAACGAAGCAATTACTCGAAACTTTATAGTTAAAGTTTCGAGTAATTGCTACGTTTATTGACGAATTTACCATTGGATTATTGCGTAAATACTACTAAATCATATTTTAACTTAAATTTACCAACCAATTTAAATGACACAAGTAATATTTTGTTTTTAAGATTTTAATACATTTCAAGACGTCGATATATCTCTAAATATTTCAAAAACTTCAAATTCGTTACTTATAATATCTTCTTTGAAAGGCATCTAATGTAATATGCGTATATGTCGTGGAATTTTCTTTTTTCCAATTATTTTCGTCAAACGTAAAGATTTTATTTCTATTAATTATTTGATAACTTATTTGAAAAAAAAGATTTCAATATTAAAATTACAAATACGGATATATAAAGAAACGTTTTTTTATAGCGTTATCTTTATACTTATTGTTAGATGTACATAGATGTAACACTTTGGTACAGTTTAATTTTGCGATTAGAAATCATAAAATATTACACGCAGTTAACTGATTACCGTATCACCGATTACCATGAAATGTTACATATCTATCGTAGCGATATTGATCGTCACGAGCAAAGCTGTTCTATTATCTATCGTTGCGACCGAATTAAAGACAATATTCCCGACAGAAATGAAAATAGAGAAGTCTTTGATATGGTTCGAAGTCATGATATATAGAATTATTTTTTACTCAGGATATTTTTTTTATTAACTTTAAATTTTTCATTTTTTTTAAATACATGTCGATATTAATAATATTTTCTCGAATCAGCAGAAGAATTCCGCAAGTATACATCTTTCAACTGAACAATAATTAATACCTGACGACACTTGACTTGTAATTATCCCTTTATGTAACGAATACAATTCGCTTACATGCAAGTACATTAATTTTCAAGGGTGAATTCTATCGATTGTGTGTCATGCTGCAATATATGTTTCTATCTTACGTAAGACGAAGGTTAGATTTGACAGCGATAAACGAAAGCTGTTGATACTAACACGCCTATTTCCGCCTGCCCTTGAAATCGAAGCGTAATTAACGATCAGCACATCAAAGATGTGAGAGCAGCCTATCGTCATGTAACAAATTACTTAAACATTTGCGAGACTGCGTGGCGTCAGTATATCTTCGAACGTGTTCAATTCCCAGAATTATAAGTCTAGGTATAATGACGCCCACGTGGTGTATCTTCAGGAACTGTAATTCTAAATTCTTGGAATCGCGTGACGAATAAAAATGTTACACGAACGTGTGTAATTCGATTTGAAGCGATTTAATGGCGACATAAAAATTTAGTTAACGTACGTCATTAATCGTACGCGGCAAGCATGGCGACATTTATTTTCCGTTTGTGGTTATAGCGTTCTTTCCTCTCTTCTTAGAATGAATACTTCTACGTTATATCGATCGCATAAATTAGCAATCTGAGATTCAATGACGCACGCACATTGTGAAATCTTTTTACTCATGTTCACGTTTGTTTGGAATTGTACGAAAATTCGTTGAGAATTAATTCTATCGAAGCAGTTTTCCGTCTTGTAAATTCTACAATATAATTATATTCTTTATAATTATATTTTTAATGAAAATATATCGTCGATGAAAAATGATTAAAAAGAACTGAACTGACGATGTTTTATGATATATGCACTGAAAAAAATTCTGGTTAAAAACGGACGAATCAGAAAATCTTGCAGACGTGATCAAATATTCTGGTTATTATAATAGAACTCAATACTTTATAACTTATAATAATCAGAATTCTTATTATACGAACCAGAATATTTGATCAATCCCACAAGATTTTTCTGATTCGTTCGTTTTTAACCAGAATTTTTTTTCAGTGTGGCATATACTATGATATCCAAGCATGTATTAAGTTTTTATGTTTATTTATATTTCGCCTATGAAAATTATCTTCTAATCTATTAAAAATTTTTTTGGAAAAAATTTGCTTATTTATAATAACAATGGCATAATAAAATCGACACAAAAATTTTACCTTGGTAAATAATAGCAAGTGAGATGAATGATTTTTGCTATCGTTTCAAATTACTTTTATTACTATCGACGGTTTTTACGAAAATTTCGCCGTTTCGCGTAAACGCAAATTCAATTTTCAACGAAATTCCGAATGAATGAGAAGATGGGCGAAAATCATGTCATCCGTGCGTCGTTATCTTTTCAGATGCTACGTGATTGAAACACGTAAGTGTATTAAACGGGGCAAAAAGTTTTCTATCGAGGATCGTGCATAGGAAAGATGATGACCAAGATCGCATTGGCGAGAAAAAGGACGGTATGTATACGCCTCGAGAAATCCAGCACTTAATTACGCATTCAATGTCAACGTAATGTGATATGAGACAGAAGTGCTGAACCGCTTTATACTCTTCTCGGCACATAGTTGTCAATATGATTAGCCGTATTAACAGAATTGAGTAGCTTCGTTATCCTTCCAAGGACTCCTTAGAGTATTTTGAAGATTCTGTCGCTTTGATGGGCTATGTCGTAACATTACTTATAAAATATACACAGTATCGTACATTTATTCGGCTTTGTGTTAAGTTATAGGAATAAAAAATTAAACCCTTTTACCCTTGTTGGCGTCTCTATTTGAAAAAACGATATATGAAAAACTATACGTCCATTTTTATCATAAATAATTCTTATCTATGAAAATAAAAATCATAGACTCACATAAATACTCTGTAAACATTATTTTATCTTAATATTAAGCTCACTATACATTTAAAAATATAATTTAGGTATGCTCTTAGACATTATTAAATATATTTAATACTATAAATTTTAAATACTTTAAAAATTAAATCACAAACACAATTTTTTTGTTAAATGACTATGTTTTAATAATTCATAGTTACTATTCTTTCATTAAACAGTAAATATTTTAATGCTACATTTAACTTATAAATACAAATCTTTTTATTAGCGTTAAATGATTTATATAAGATCTTTGTAATTTAAATTCTTGAATTATCTTAAAATTTTTTTATTAAATATGATTTGGATAAAATTTTTTTCGAGGAAAAATCGAACAGTTGTTAATAATGTCAAGCAAAATCAATTTTGCATCTATGTGCATTATTAAATAATCATTTCATGTATATTATGTTTTCTTTTTTTTTAGGGATTGCAAACGTTTTTCACAATGGAGTTAAATGTATATATGGCAATTCTACTAGTACCTTTGATCTTAGTTAATTACGTCAGAAATCTTAAATTCTTGGCGCCGTTTTCAACGCTAGCAAATATTATCATGTTCACTGGATTTGCTCTCATACTCTACTTTATCTTTCGAGAGCCTTTGTCGTTCGAGAAATGCGAGCCATTCGGGGAAGTTAAAGGTTTTCCACTCTTCTTTGGCACCGTACTGTTCGCTCTTGAAGCCATCGGTGTAGTAAGTAGCTCAACAATTCTTAATTGTATCGAGATATAGATAGGATAATAAATATGAAAGAAAATAAAAATTAAATTTGTAAAAATTTTTTTTAGTAAAAGAAAGTTAAATTTATATGTGACATGTGATATTAATTTATATACATTATTTCTTCAATTATACAAGAAATTATAGTTTTCAATATTTTTATAATAATGAAGAAACTGTTGCGGAAAAAATGTTAGTCATTTATTTCTATATATCTCTAAATAAATCATAACATTGATTCTCTTTGTAGCTTTAAATAGACTTATTTAAATTCTTATTTTGAATTGTTTATAATGTCTATATCCTAAAGATATATCCGAAGAAGCTGTATACATAACTGTACAGATTATTTTTCTTTCGTTTACAGATCATGCCGTTGGAAAACGAGATGAAAACCCCGAAAGCCTTCATGAAGCCTTTCGGCGTCCTGAATGTCTCAATGAGCATTATAGTTGCGATGTATGCCGCTCTGGGATTATTCGGATACTTACGTTACGGCGATGAAATCGAAGGCAGTGTCACGCTCAATCTGCCCAGTGAGAAGCTGGGAATTGCAGTGCAAATTCTTCTGGCAATCGCTATCTTTTTCACGCATCCCATCCAGTGTTACGTTGCCATCGATATAATATGGAACGAATATCTCAGTCAGTTCCTAGAGAAGTTCCCTCTTAAGCTGCTTTGGGAATATATAGTCCGGACTCTCATAGTTTTAATTACCTGTGGGTATATTTCGATTCAATCTTATCGCTAAATCGAAAAACGTAGACAAATAATTCCAAACTCGAGTAAGATCGGCATCTCTGACCTCATTTATTCGTATCTGAATCGCGTCGAATCCTAATCACATCGACACTTATTTTGAAGATAATGCAACATTAAACAAAGGAATATTAAATAATTATTATTTTTAGATTTTTGTTTTTCGCTTCACGTTTACGTTGACATATTTCTTTTAGTTTGATAACTTTGTTAAATTAATGAGCCCAACCTATTGTAACTCCAATATAGAAAACAGAAGAAAATTTACTTAGGCGATTCTGTTTAATTAATTTGTCAATCTGCACAATCTGTTTCAGTCGCTTTGGCGATCTCGATTCCTGAATTAGAACTCTTCATATCGCTGTTCGGCGCCTTTTGTCTGTCAGGTCTGGGACTGGCTTTCCCGGCGATCATTCAATTGTGCGCTTTCTGGAAAGTGATGGGACCAGGGGAGAAGAAGATTATGATTGTGAAGAACATGTGTCTAATACTGATTGGGCTTTTGGGCCTGGTCGTGGGTACTTACACGAGTATTCACCAGATCGTCATTAAATTCAATAAATAATTCTGAATGAGAAATAAAGTATTTCGAGAAATTGTTGGACAAATCTGTCAAATGGGTAGTGAAGTGACAGAAGAGAGAGCGGAAGTAAACAGGAATCGTTCTCCGTGCAGGAAACGACGAGGACGTGATACGTAGTTGAAGTTGATCATTGCCAAAAGTGAGTGCACCTAAAAATACAAAGCGCATTCAGAGGCACTTAGTCGAGGGACCGAAATAACGGTAACTTTTCTTACGGCTCGCATCGTACTTCGGCTTCGATCCGAGGACGGGATGCAGTTCCTAAGTACGTTCGTTGATTTTTTTTTATGCGTGATATACAAGACTGCAAGTGAAGATGTGGACTGTACAAAGACAATGACGAGTCCTGACTCGCGTCAGCGTCAATTATGGTACAGCGATATGTATATAATATATATATCTAGATATGTATAATATAAAAATAGTTTTACCGTAACTAGAAATAAAAGAATTTTATTTTCATACTACCGCCTCCTTTGCTTCTGCATTCTTCTTCATTCTTGCATAAATAATAACAGAAAAAAAATTAAACAATAATTAAAATAATAATTTTCACTTTTTTTTAGAAAAAGCAAAGTTTGAGAAAATAAGGGAGAAATGCATATATATTTATATAATTATATATAAACACAAATTATATATAAATACTATATTAAACTAAGTATAATTATATATAAAAATTAGAATTATATTTAAATATAATAAAATTGTATATGAAATGATTATATACGATTATATGTAGAATATTATATAATTTAATCGCAAGCTTTTACTTTTTGTAAAAAAGACACTGCAAAAGTTATTTTTCTAATTATTTTATACATATATAAAAGATTATACAAAAAATATATATGAACATATTATAGATAAAAAATTATTTCCCATTTTAGTTATCTCACTTTTTCGATCAATCATATTACTCCGGTTTTGCCGGCTTGATAAACTTTTATTTTCAATCAGTCCACCTTGATCAAACCGAATAATCTCGCCATGCGCAAGTCTGGTGAACCGTATGCTTTACCCGCCGCTAGACGTCGCTGGGGGACTTATCATTGTATGGATCGTGGAGGGTAGTTACCCTCCCCGGCGTGACCTAGCGAGAATCCGTCCTTAATTCCCGCGAACGACAGTGAAAGGCGCCGGGGCTGTCGCGACCGCGCGCGGCATTTTCTCGTTGCCCAAAGCAGCCTTCTCACCCTCGGCCGAATGCACGACCCACATCGGGGGTGCTGCCAGGGGGCGCGCACCCGCACGCACGAGAATCCTCACTCGCGGTCCTCTTTCGTTCTCCCGGCCGTAACTTACCTACTAATAAACGTGTGATGTAGTGTGTCACCCTCGTGCGTGGAAAACGTTGGACGAGGCTCGAACGTAAGTTGCACAAAATTGCGGTCTTCACCGGCGTACCATTTAGATTAACTGTAGCTAGTATCAGCTCTACAGTTGATATCGTTAATAATAACGATACTCGCGATCAAAGTTCTTCTGGCTCGTTCCAGGTTATATCCCTTTTTTTAAGCCAATTCTGTGTATTATTTACGTGCAATTTTCTCTGCACAAGTTTTCAAACAGAATAAATCTCATTTCAAAAGAAAGAATTGTGACAGTATCCAAAGTAATAGTGTCCTGTTGTTTTTTTTTTATTTATTGCACTTCTTTCTGATAAAATAGAAAAGATGTGTGCCTTGTATCCAAGTATTGTACTCCCGAGGAAATTATTGCCAGCTCCTATCGCATGGTTTTGTTTAAAAGTTTATATTTAGTTGTTTATGGAATTTACTGAAAATTACATGAAATAAGATTACGCTTTATTCAAGTTTGACAACTCACGTTCGATGTATTCAAACATAAAAAACAAATACTAAGCGGTCAAAAGTTTCATTGTTTGCTTGAAGACATAGATTGAATTTAATTATTATCTCTTAGGCAATAATTAATTATGTTATAGATTTACCTCTTTGAGGATGATATGATAATATCTATTAATTTAATTTTTCGTTATACATACGCGGGAAGAGAAATTTAGATCAAAAACGTTACGGGAAAATGCATCTCTGAGACAATGCGCCAGAATTACATAATCCAGCTTGACGTTTTTTCCTAACGAGATTTCAAAGTCTTAAGTTCCAAGTCTCAAATTGCAATTCTACTTTGCAAAATCTACTTCCGATTTGAAGCTATAGAATTCCACGAATCTCATTAATGATACAGACAACTTTAAAAACTTTAATCTTAAGACGTATAAGAGAATACGAAATTAGGTCTTGTAAACAAAGGATGACGAAGTCATTAAGATCGATTTCTTTTAATTCTTCGTCTGTTTTACAAGTAAATTATTTTTAGATAACTTTCTTCTTAGATAGATAAGTTAATAGATTGAATATTAAAAGAAACTAATAAATATCTAAAATTTTATAATCGCTAATATTGTGAGGAGAGAATATCTACAAATAATATATTTTATTTAAAAATTCAGACGTTTCTCAAAGTGATTCAAATAAAGTTGTTAAATAATTTCCTCCTCTCTGCGTGACCTTCTTCACAAATGCATATATTTCTGATGATTTGATATTAACGAATCGAAGTTTATAGACCGAAATTTATCGCACATATAAATAGTCAGTTTGTCTAGCTGTTATGTATCTTCAATCATATGGTTAGTAAGATACATTGAACTTACGACTCGATCATCAATTAAATCTTTTTAATTGTACAATGTAAAAATCAATTCTGTCTCTATCCATCAAAATTTTATAATAAAGCTCCATAAACAATTTATAGTCTTTGCCTTTTTGAAAAAAAAATATAACACGTATTTATATGTATAAGTAAACAGAAGTCGTGAAAAACGTGCTTATTTTGATATGGATTTTCTTTCAATGCATGTATTTTACAAGACGCGTTATGCCTCACCTAATCTATTATTCTCGTATTGACGAGCCTCAAACTCTAATTTTACCAGCCAGTCAACTCTTTCTTACCACTTGACGCACGCTGTCGTCGTGACTTTTTCCAACATTAACTAGATTACGCAAATATCTTGGCGGTCAGGGACCATGTTTTCCCGTCGCAGCACTTATTATGTAATACAGTCTCGTAATTCTCGTAAACCATAAGATAAATGTTGACGTGCGTGGAAATATTAATTAAAGAGTGACATATATAAACCAACCACTTATTGATTTATGCGAACAACGACTAAAGCTATTTGAAATATTGATTTCATTCCGGTGAACGAAGTAATAATAGAGAAAATAGAAAAATAGAACGAATATCTAATATCTCTAATTATTATAACATTTCTTGTCTAATGGTAAGAAAGCGATTTCTTTAAAGACTAGCATCTCAAATTTAATCTCTTTTTCTATCTATCTCTTTTTTTTTAGAAATAATACTCGAAAAAATTTTTGCAAAGAGTAAGCTAATAGGTTTAATAAGTTAATTATAAACATTTTATAAGAGTTTATAAGCTTTTAATACTTTTATAAAATTTTTCTTTTACTCTTATAATAATTCATAAATGTTAAAGAAGATTTATATATTTGTTACTTTCAGCTGTAACGTACTGTACGATAATCGACACTGGAAATATACTTCTCTTAATATAGAACATCTCTCCCAGTCGCTATTATTGCGCTTTAGTATACCCGTCGCATAAATTTCCATGTCTCGCGTCACCGACGTATACGTATATAGAATGATTACCTATTTCCCTTATATCTTTTAATTTCACTGTTATATTCGCCTATATACACTTTTAATTTCGCCATTAAAAATTTTATATTAATATTAATCTCCTAGCAGAAGTTTATCGCTAAATAATGATTGTGAAAAAATGTTCACAATCACTCTATTATTAGAAAAAGCGATGTATTTACATTAAAGATTCATTATAAATTTTCTCTTAAATTCTGATAAATATAATGTTACCGATCGCGAATATTGCGATTTATAGATATTATCCATTAACAAATTGTTAACTTAAACAACAAATTAAACGCTGCGGATGACCGAAAGAGATCTACCGAGAGTAGAAGTTTAAAGTCGCGCAAAGTTAATCGACAAAAATCGATCGATCTACTTCCGCGCTTCTTCCGAACTCCCTCGCGTGCAGTACCACGCGGAAATCTCTCGCGGTGCCCAAATCTTCGCTCGCGTGCACTTACGGGATGCCGTTTTAACTGGTCGCATCACGTGATGAGCTATGCTGAATGCGTACACCACGGCAGAAATTGAAGTAGTACGGAGTCAGTCGCGAGGCATCCTCGGTCGGTCGCTGACGCATCGTAACGCCTGCGGGGCAAGTTCCTGCTTCCTCAGAGTCGGATTACACCCGGGGGTTGATATCGCGTTTACGGATGCATTTAACTCGGTAAGTCGAGTCACTCCCGCGCCACGAGGAAGCGATACTCCACACCGATCGGAATGCTTTGACAGCAGTACGTTTCTTCAATCTTCTAGTCGCGGAATGAACTTTATCCCTTCCTCGTTCTCTTCGTTTTCTTCTTCGTTAAAACGATCCTTACAAAAGTGCCATACTTGATCCGTTTTTAACTCCAATCATGTACTTGTTGACGTAGTTCCGCTTTAAGTATTATATCTATGTTATACTTAACTATAATATCTATGATTCCTGCCAGCCAACGGTCTCTATTATCAATGATAATGTGCTCAACAATTGGCCAGTGTCGATGAGTTAGGTCTTCTTTCAGTGGTATTCAATCTCTCGTAAAAAACCATTTTGCTAGTTAATTTTGAATCGTCTTTATAACGACTGCTTTTACTAAATTTTACTTTTATAAGGAAGCATATTTGTACCATATTGTAAGAAAAAGATCAGATGACTGATATGAATTAATCCTTTGTGAATCAGTTCTGATCATTTTTGTGAAATACTTTATTTATCGGTAATGTTACAATAATCAAACACAATAATATTTTTAATATTTAAATATTTGAAAATAATTACTTCGAAATTTATACATGAATTTGTAATCAGTTTTTTTTACATCAGTTCAGGTAAAATATTTATGCAACATGAAATCTCATGAAACAATTTTGACTTGCATGTTTAAAGTCATTTAAAAATCAAAAATAAGAACTAAAAATCCGCCAATTTTTATTGAAAATCTATGATTTCACGTTAAGATAAATTTTTCGTTAAGAAAGTAATTTTACTTAAAGGGAAATAATCTATAGAAATTACTACTAAAATTCCTATCGACTAATGAAATTTATTTACTTTCTTTCATTGATTGAACAACCGTTGATTGGAATTGTGGCAGTTTTGTGAAAATGAATAAACGTGAATTAACTGATTTACATCAAGCTACCTTAATTAAATCCAATTGCTAATAACAGTCAAACTGATTCCCATCCTTTAAGACTGTTGCACCTGTCATTGAGTCAAAAGACATTTATTCTAAAGTTCTAATGAATAGAACCCCTACTTTAGCACTATAAGCAATGAAATAATCGCTTTTAAGGTCGATGAAAGAACTGTTACGCAATAGTTGAACCATTTATCCGATTCAATTGATATCACGTTGCATTAGCGATTCGTTAAGTCAGCAAATGGCAGTGGCAGATTTTCTAATTGTGCAAAAAGACTTTGTCACCATTTAGCGACTATACTACATTCACGTCACGTATTTCGTGCATTCTTTATTTCAAAGAAAATAATTTACGAATCTATTTTGTTCTAAGGCAATTTTTAGTTTTGCAAATAACATATTTTTTTAAACAATCTCTCCTGTTTCAGTCTCATATGTGTGAAATATTGTGACGTAACATTTTGTATAATATTTCAATTTTTTTAATTGCTGTAACTTATTTTAATTCCGTCAAGAAAAGAGTGTTGTTTATAAATTGAAAAATAATGTAACGAGCTAGAGAACATTTATTTTAATTAACTCACATATTAATGTACACACATAATAACACTTTTAATCTACTTACATATTAATCTTGCTATTACATCGGACTAGTAAATTTATTGACTTTTTTATCGAATTTGCATCGGGCAAATTTAATGGTGCGCGTCAGCAATGCAGAATTCAACAGATTGAATGATTAAATGGATGGAATAATACTGACTGCTCTCGATGCAGTTTAACCATATCGTAATGCGCATCTTAAACTGAATCATTATCATCAATATTGCAAATACTACAAACAAATTTCATGTTAAAGTTTGTTTCTTGAGTGAACACACATGCTTTAATTTTCAATTTATTTTCTTCATTAAATTTACACACTCATCGAAAGTAAGAATGCTTTATCAGAGATAGCTTATAGCAGAAAACTGTAGCAATATTGCATTATGTACATTAATCATATAATACACATTAATTGTTGCATAATATATTCACTGACCTTGACAATCAATCAATTTATATTACTTAATCGGTGTGTAATCAATCAGTTGATACGTGACGAACGATTCGAAAATATTTCCGCACGAGTTAATTCAACAGCATAAATACGCGGAAACAAATTTCCTTTCCCAGTTATACCGTTGCGAGATTCGTTTAGGTTCGCGTTCCCAATTCTCATGCTTCCGAAATAGCATGACACTTGTTAAGACAGTTTTGGCAGAGGGGATTCTCTTCCGACGGACTAAAATTAGTGAATTGACAAGCTATATTCCAGCCATATTGTCCCAAGCATGAAGCTATACAGCTCGCTTGGTCCCCCCGTTCATGCTGAGGAAGTAAGAATTAGGAGGACTGATTGTAATACTTAAACGACTAACCCACGTATGTTCAATGTACGCTTAGGCAAATATTCTTCCGTTAACAAATCGAATAACATATATCATGTATTACTTTACAGACATCTTTTATTTTTTTCCACTTTACCATATTATTATTCATTATTATATCATTATTATGTATTATTATCATCATTATTATTTGTATTTATATTAATTATTAATTTTATATTATATTAAAGATCTAGGCTTACAAGCATTTTTCAAACCTCATTTCTTGAGATACTTTTCTATTACATTTCCCTCCATGTCCTCCATCCTATATCTTTTGCACTTTAACTAGTTAGAAGTGATTATTATTTTCAAAAGATCATGTGCACATACTAATAATCACGTGTCTATATTTTAAAAGATTTCAATAAAGCAGTTATTAGAATTAACGTTTTAATATAACTGACAATGAGGATAGTATCTAAGGGATTTTCTTTGGTTTTCATTGTAGGCATAAAAAACGAAGAAAATTGTAATCTATGCCAGTGATTGCCGAAAGTTGATTGGGACTATAATAGGTGAGTCGATCTTGCGGTTTCATAGAATCCATGAGAAGACTTATAATTTCCGAAGCAAAAGATAAGAATTGATATGGATTTGATCGAAATCTTATATCAGATATGAATCAATGTTTAGAAAATTGAATGTTATAAGACATAAATTTATCGAGAAACGGAACTGTATTTTGAAAATCGATCTCGGCTACCTTAACTTTGTCATTATTTCAAACGTATTGACAATGCACGTTATCGATAAACTATCTCAGCGGAACTATCTCTTGCTTTTACTTAAAATTCAATCCAAATAACAAGTGTTTGAATAATAAGGGCAATTACAGAATTAAACAGCACAATTTGCCTTAACGCAGACGCTTTTGATACGATCTCTGTGTAATTAGATAATGATTTCCTTCTTCCTGGATATTTCTGTCGCGACCATGACCTTAGAATAGAAAACGTTTCTCTCTCGTATGAAAGTAAATGCCTGTGTTGTTAAGTTGTTTGCACGTCAGGTCAGGGTACTATAATACAGCGATGCCCCGTATAACACGACGGACTCTAATTGATTGCCGAATAATTTTATACATATATCAAGCAAATTATAATTACTTTATATTGCTTAACTTTTGTAACAATTCGAGATACGTTTATCTATTTTTAATGCGGAGAGGTGCACTACCGTGCGCCGCTAAATGACGAATTTACGTTTTGCGAGAATAGACTTTGTCCTCGCGCGTATTTGAGATCAATCGTCCGGTTCAACGATGCAAAATGGTCAAAGGCGTAAATAGCGAAGTGCGAGGATACCCGAGTGCAACCTTCAGTAAGTTAACCTCAAGCTGCATTTGACCTCAATGCAATAATTAAGAGCAATCAGTTCGTAAAGAATGTTGCTAAACCCACGTGCGTGTACAACGGATTCGCAATGGTGAATTGACACTTTTCCTTTATTGTATTGCTCCACATTTCTACCAATCGATTAGAGGTTTAACGTACTGAACCGTTCCGCCGTGCCGATATGGATCGGTTCTCACATCTTTGTGTAACTTGTATTTCTCAATATGATCCAACTAAGTTAGGTCGATATCTCAATGAAGATTTTTGTATTCATTTATGTTATAGTTATCTTTTATTAAATTTAATTAAATCCAAGTAAAACGCGTCTTTTTACACATTCATTAAAACAACATTTTCAACAATTACTTTATTAATTCTCGAAAAATTAATTAATTAATGTTCCGCGTCATGTAAAATAATTATAATAATTTGCTTAATATTTAAAATTATAACATCGCTTCTGCTTCCTACTGTTAGGACTATAATGACAAAGTTAAGTTAGACTACTTTTTTCTTCAATTTTGCAAGATCTTACACAATTATAAATATATGCTTAATAAAAATAATATATAAAAAAGTTTTAGCAATACAAAGGAATCAGAAGAAATTGTATAACCATGGAGAATTCGGAGAAAGAATATTTACAGATGCAACCGATGGACTCCCACAGTCCTCGCAAGTATGATTAAATGATATTAATAATATTTCGAAACTTTAAATTATTTCTACGTAAATATATAATAAATATATAGACATATAATAGATAAGACAGACATATTAATTAAAAGAAATACTTTAACTTTTTATTAATCATTTTTCTTACGTCGATGATTATTTGCAAATTTATGTGCAGGGGAAATCATGACGTCACTGCCAGTACAAATAATACTGATGGTGTAAATAATACCGACGCTGTAAATATTGAAGATCTAGGTAATTCTGGAAAGATGTTATCTTTAAGCGAAGATACGGATGATTATGACCCTCATAAGCATCGGCATAGACCAGCTCCAACTTCGTAAGTACAGAATGAATCTGCAGTTCTATTCAAAAGAGAATGTTGTATTTGTAGAAGATAGTGTACTGCTATCATTCTATGAAATACTCCACAATAATATTTTAAGTTATGTTTAATTTTTTAATTAGTAGTTAGTTAATAGTTTAATTACATCTGACATTTATCACAATTCGAAATATGAAATTGAAATATATAAGAATTAATTACGTGAAATTATTTAAACACAATGCAATCCGTTGCTTATTATAAATTATTAAATTTAAATTAAGACGCGTTCGTCGTTGTAAAGATGTTGATTTAATATGAAGATCCAATTAATTCTCTATATTCTTCGAAATTTGATTGAATGATGAAGAAGAAATTGGTCTCGAAAGGAAATATTTATAAAGGGACGAATGATTAGACAATGATTGACTATTTCTAGGAGGAAAATCTTTTATAACAATCCTGTTAATATGAAAATATGTTTTCTTTCAGAAATTTCGAAACCCTGGTTCACTTGCTGAAGGGCAGTTTGGGCACAGGGATTTTAGCTATGCCGAATGCATTTTACAATAGCGGCCTGCTAGTCGGTGTCATAGCTACAATTATTATAGGCGCATTGTGCACATACTGCCTACACATACTCGTAAAATCGCAGTACAAATTGTGTAAACGGTTAAGAGTTCCTATATTAAGCTATCCGGATAGCATGAAATATGCTCTGGAAAAAGGTCCTCGTTCCGTAAGCTGGTTCTCGCCCTATGCACCGTAAGTACCTTCCACTTTTTATCTAATTTACATAATTCAGCAATGCTTATTAGTATAATAAGATAATCGCATATTTGTCGATTATTCTAGCAGTTTTTTTTAATGAAGAATAATAAATAATTAAAATTAAAACATATTTTCATACATACGTACATTTATAATATAAACATTTATAATATAAACATTTATAATATAAAATTTTCCGATATGTTGAATAAATAAACGAGATTGATATTTATTTTATTCAAAAGCAGATACAATTGTTAATTTATGATAACAAATATAAAAGATTTAATTATCAATTATATATAAGGCTATAATTTTTTTAGATATTTTAAGTAACTAAAAATTATTTAAACTAAATAATTCAGTTTATCGTACTTTATTTTCAATGTATTATAAAAGAACAGAGAACAAGTAATGCAACGATGTAAATAAGACATTTGTTGTAGATATATTTTACTAAAAATAATGAACATGAGCGTTTGTTCATACAGAGACTAAAAAAGATATCGATTGCTACACGAGATAAAAGTATAATTATTTCAGTTTTGTATATTACAAAGTCATGCGCGAGTATGCAATTAAATCTTAAAAATGATATTATTTCCAGAGGTCTTGTAGACGGGTTTATGATAATATATCAATTGGGAATTTGCTGCGTTTACATCGTGTTTGTGGCACACAACATCAAACAGGTAAATCGATATAATGGCAATAAGAGAAACAAATGTATCGATAGTAATCGATCATTCCATCAACGCACACGCTATCGAGAAAGCATTTTGCTGAACGACAATGAACAATTTAACACGCACATCAGCCATCAGACATCTGATGGACGTGAGTAACGTATTAACTGTAATTTTGTTGATGAACGCAGGTGACAGACCAGTACTGGGAACCTTTGAGTATTACGACCCATATGCTCATTTTGTTGCTTCCGCTGATCTTGATAAACTACATTAGAAATCTGAAGTTACTGGCACCGTTTTCCACGATAGCAAACCTCATTACGTTTACCGGACTCGGCATGACTCTAAAATATATGTTTGACGATTTACCGCCGATCAGCAGCAGAGAGATGTTTGGTTCATTAAGAAATTTTTCTCTCTATTTCGGAACAACGTTATTTGCGTTAGAAGCCGTGGGTGTGGTAAGTCTAGAAAAGATATATTCCCTTTTTTAGAGTTGCGATCAACTTGCAATAACAATCTCTTTCGTCTCAGAAAGAGATTTTTTATACGTAGGTATACATGAATAGAAATTGACATATGGAAACCGATATGCAAAAGCCTCAGTAAATGTAATTGTTATATATAATCATTATTTTTCAAGATATTTTTAAAAAAGTTTGATTTTTATATCTGTTCATCTGATAATAAATATTTAAAGAAAAAAATGCAGTACACAATTAAAAGACAAAATTAAAATATAAAATCTTAAAATCTTCGGAATATCGTCTACAAGAAATGGGACAAAAATTCTGTTTATTTGTGCTATTATTAATGATATTTGGTTATTTAAATGAGATGATTATTTAAAAGAGAAAACATTTTTGTATTTATGCAGATTATAGCTCTGGAGAACAATATGAAGAAACCGCAAAATTTCGGAGGTTACTGTGGTGTATTAAACATAGGAATGACTGTAATTGTCATCTTATACATAGTTATAGGTTTCTTCGGCTACGTAAAATACGGACCTGAGGCCGCAGGCAGCGTCACTTTTAATCTGCCAGAAGACGAAGGGTAAGTAGAATAAAATAATTCCAATTACAATTGAATAACATAAATAAAAAAATTACCTATATTTAGTTTCTAAATTAGTTTCGCATAATTATTATCTTGATTCCATTAATTTTTATGCAAAATTTCCAAATGATGTAAAATAAAAAAAAATAATTTTTTGAACTTTAAATATATGTATAATCTAGGTTTAATCTAAAATAATCGAATTATTTTCCATTATTATTAACAAATTCTATTTTTTAATTCTTTTTATTGTAGTATGGCACAAACTATTAAAATAATGTTTGCGGTTGCCATATTCATAACATATGCCCTGCAAGCGTACGTCCCCGTTGAAATTTTGTGGACCACTTACTTGGATCATCGAATACGAAATCGCAAAATTTTGTGGGAATACGTTTGTCGAACCCTCGTTGTCATTGTCACGTGTAAGTAGTGTTATTAAATTTTAATTAATGGTAATGTTATTAAATTTTAATTAATGGTCCAATTAATTAATAAAACTATTATTATATTATATATTATATATTAAATTAATTATTAAATTTTAAAGAATTGTTAAATAATATTACGTGAATTAATATGAAAAATACCAAAAAAATATTTACATAATATTTAAGTGTTTAAATTTACGAATTTATAGGTAAAATAATGAAATATCAAAATTGAATTAATATCGATCGTTTGAAGGTTCTCAGGATAATTATCATCAAGCCGGTTGAAGGCCCTCAAGATAATAATTATCAGGATTTTTATAATTTTCAGTTATTCTGGCAATTTCTATACCGAGACTCGCCCTATTTATCTCCCTCTTCGGCGCGCTCTGCCTATCCGCCCTCGGCATCGCTTTCCCGGCGATTATTGAAATATGCGTGCTATGGCCGGAAAATGATTTCGGTCCCCTCAAATTCATACTAATCAAGAACATCCTCCTGATCTTGTTTGGAGTGCTGGGTCTCGTGGTGGGGACCTACGTCAGCATCGTGGACATAGTGAACTCCTTCATGTGAACACAATCAAACTCGCGCGAATATTTTCCGAGGCAGGGAGATGTACGAGACGCAGCTTACGAACGAGCCTTGACGATGACGATGTTGAGCACGTTGAAAAACAAACTCAAGCTCGTCTGCCTGTTTTCTTCTGTATGTTAACTCTGTCTTTCTTTCACCGCCATGAATTTACTTAGATTTTATGTAGGTAATTAAAAAAAGAGAATAGACGCGATAGCTTGTCGAAGAGCACTCGAAATCTCACGACATCAACCCCCGATCGCAAATAATCGGGTGGTTCGATCTGTGATGAAATCTCTCCTAAGCATCGATAATATATCGGAAGACATCATTTCACGCTGGTCGTTGTTAAAGATTTTTATTACTCACTTTAGAGAAACGCATATTCTCATGCGTTCAACCGGACCGGTTGCATACATACATATATGTACATCGTATACATGTATGTACGTACAAATGGTCCACTCTAGTATACGTAAAAGTGTCACGTCTAAAGCGGGTTTTATACAATATACAATACACATTATACGGATATCGAGTAGGTATTCGTGAAGAATTTTCCAATTAGACAATTATCCGTAAAACATTTGCGCTTGAGCTTTTTTTCTCGGTGATACGAATACTTAGAAACACGGCTGGCATTCACCTTTTTTTTTGTAAGATGGACGTCGCAATAATCGATACTCGAGCGACATGAATTCTTCAGGAATTGGAAATTTTTTAATAAACATATATAGATTTTATAAATCAGTGATTTCAGTAAACGAAACAGAAAACAATTGTCTAATTATGTTATTAATTTTTAATAAAACTAAGCTGGAACAACAATTCAAATAAAATTAAGTGTTTTGTTTTAGTTTTTTCAGTTGCCATATTTTTCAGTGTGCCATATTAAGTTTCTCTGACGATCATTTTAGAGAGTTCTATTAACTTTTTTGTTTTAAATTTCTTTCTACAAAGATATTTTAAAAAGCAATAATCAAAATATACATTTTTCATTGCTTTTGCTGTTTATCTTATATTTTACCAATATCTAATCAAAATATATGTGATTAAACACACGGAAAAAATGTTCTTAATAATGGTTATTGCGATATCCTAATTGCGAGAAATGTCTAAGTATTATATTGTCAATAGAAAATATTTCATGAAATTTCTATGATATTCCGTTTTAAAGTTCTATTAACTTCAAAATCTGAAGTGCTAATCAATGTAATAACTTCTGAGTTTTAAATCTTTTGAGTTTTAAATATGAAAGTTCTTACGTTTAAGAGGATTTTAGAATATTTATTAATTTCTACGTTCAAATTTCTCTGTAAAGAAAGAGATATTAGCAATAGAAAAATTACATCTTATTACTAAAAAAAAAGGAATATTGTTTTAGCAATACATGATTCAACGTTAAAAATGAAAGTACACATGAAAGTTATATATTGAAAGTAAGTCATTATCATAATACATGCGCTCCATTTTCTATTGTTACAATTGTAATAATTGTTCTTTAGATGCTCTTTATGCACGTTGCAGGGTAAATGAAAATATGCTCCTAAGAAATAGACGTAAAAAATGTATGTGAAAGTAGATTTACATTATTATTTACGAATATGGAAATTATATTGAACTACATTTCTAATACAAAATTTTTATAAATTTTTATAATTTTTATGGGTTCATAAAGATTAATTGTGTGATTCATGCAATATTTTATACAAAACTGAATTTTTTCACAAATGTTGAACAAATATTTGAGATTTATTTCTATCTTTGACATAATTTTCGTATATCTGAATATTTTATTCTCATCTGTATACAGGGTTCATGTAACCTGTGCATTTTAAATATTTTTGCTACCTTGAATAATAAGAAAAACCTAGAACAATTAAACCTTTTGTATGATTTTAAAGAATACTCGTAATAAATTGGCAATATTTTTATTGTGTGCATAAAAGATTAAAACAAATTTCAAGAACAATTTAGTTTCTTAAAAAAATCCGTACAATTTCTCTGATCAATATTTTACGAGATATTGTATAGTTTATGATCCTAAAAAATATTAATTTTAAATTACCTTATTCTTTTTTCTTGGGATGACGTGTGGCTCCGTGCTAACACAAGTGATTGGTAATAGAAAGATCACAGAGTTCAAATACCGGCCCTCATCCCATATAATTCTCAGCGGAAAGTCACTGAGAATCTTTATAGATCTAGGTGACATTAAGGACTGAAATAGCTTTACTCGCCTATTTTAAATTACTACTACCTTTTATGGTTTAAAATGGGTGAGTAGGTAAAAAATGATTTTCAATCAAATTGTTTTTGAAAACTCTTTCATGTCTCCTGCGCAACAAAATTATTTCCATTATATTATCGGTTTCTGGAAATTAAAAAAAATCTTATAGTTTTAATTTATTTCTATTATTCAAAATAACAACAATTTTCAAGATGCACAAACAGTTAAGTGAATCATTCTAATAATATTAATTTGCTGCATTTGTTCATATTTAGAAATGGAAATATTTGGATAAAATGAAAACCATTATTTAAAATGTCAATCAACGTAATGTTAAACTAAAGAAAATATCACTGTGCTATCGTAATGCAAACGTAAAGCATTTCTTAGGCTGAGAAAGTAATGTTGCAATCTGAAAGTATTCTCCAAAATCACATGCGTTATTGTTGACTATCAATGACTATTAATACGTTATATTGTTGAATAGTATCTAATAATTCTTATCTAAGTAAATCTTAAATTAGTCTTAAGTCAAAAGAAAGTATAAAATCTTGTTATTAGAAATAAAAATTATATTGATATTTTTAATAAGAGTATGTCACACAAGCTGATAATGGTTGAATTTTAACTCTCATGCACGTTGCCAGCGTTACGTAAAAACATATCAGTAAAAACACATTGTCTCTCGCTCTGAAACTTGTTATCAGGATAATAGCGAAATAGAACTATTTAAAAGTGCAGAATAAAATTAAGAAAAAAAACTTGTCACCAGTAGAAGCGATGACTATTGAGCTAATAAGTGCGACGCAAGCTATAGATTAGTAACGATCTCACAGAAAAAAACAAATGTATAATACATTAAATATACCGTTTTATACGTGAAAAAAATTAAATAAAATCTCCTGTGTATTCTTAATCCCTGATTCATTAGCATTCAACAACCATATAACATCTCGAAAATTTGCTGATTTTCCGATATTTATACATATAAGCTACTTACTTACTTTATTTAATTGTTGCACGTATAAAAATAACTTTTAATTTTTATTTATTATACGTATATTTTATTTATCATTTTGTCATATTTATCTTTATATAAAATAACTTGGTAGGACTTGAAAGACTTTTGAAAAGAAATTAAAATGTAACGTTAATGATTTTATTTTTTAAAATGCAATTAAAATTTAAAAGTTTTCTTTAAGTGTTTAATTCATTTTTTATCGTATTCAAGAAAAAATATTTTATTGTGATAATTTTTTTACAGTTAGGTAGAAAAATTGAGAGAATAAAATCGTTCTAGAGAAATAAAATCTTTGTATTAAAATAACATTAGCTTTAACGAGCTCCTTGTTCATGGAATAAAAAATAAGACGAGGGACTTTCATAATAACATTCTTCGTAGCATTTTTATGAATATGCATTTATTACACACAGAGGATAAATACAGATTTTGCATCTGAAACAGAGAGAAAAGCAAATACTTTTGAAAAATCGTCGACATCGCAAATTCAAAGGATTAGGAGTATATCGTCATCTAGAACGAAAATAATTACAAAAATAAAAGTAAAATAAAATTTTCTACAACGTCGATCAGAAATGTGTTAACAGCGACCAGTGTAAAATAAAAGAAAAATCTAAACTCGATAAACTGGTCATTTCGACGCAGAAAAATGAACTAAATGCCATGT